>JASDQU010099748.1:411310-422697 GCA_032191745.1 Picea mariana
GTCCCAACAGTCCAATGGAGATATTTCTAGCCATATATGTGGTTCATGCTGTTCTGGAGCGTCGGAATAACGGTCAGGACACCTCCAACGATCATGTTTCTTCTCCATGGCGAAGTGCCAATATACACTATTCTGATATCCCAATGAAGTTCTAGTTCTGCAAACCTTCCTTCTGCAAAGTCCTCCCTGGAACTTCCTGTAATTTTTCTAACTTTACTTTCTTCTTGCTGAGCTTTTTGGATTTTTTTCCTGTAATCTGAGTCACTGGTTTCCTCTTTCCATTATTGTTATTATCTCCTCTTGGAATAGTAACTTCGCATTGTGGAGGGTCTTTCATAGTGTTTGAGGGTAATACTTCTTCTTTTTCTGGGTTAGGTGATCTACTCTCTTGTACATACAGGTGTTTCAAGTCTTCCTGTGTTCTTTCAACTTCGACGTCCAGATCTTTGGTCCTTAGTAGTTTCAACTGGTCCTATTGTTGTTCTAGTAAGTGAGCTATTCTCCTAGCCATAAAATCTCCTAGTTATTTATTTTTCTATTCTAGATCCTCATCTTCTTGTTTTCTTTGTATCTGATCTTTCTCAATCCAGGTTTTTCCTAGCAAAATAGAAAATGGGGCATTGTTCTCAACAAAACTAACGATCTCAAATTATTCTTCTGTCGAAGTTCCATGAGCACTCATAGATATCTAGGTAATTCTTCCACATAGGGTTATCATCTTTCCTCTTAATAATCCTATTCCTCCCAGTGAAGGAACCATAGAAGGATTTCCCAAAATTTCCCAAGTTCTTTCTGTCATGATATTCAACTAGGTTTCCTCATCCAGAACACAATATATGTCGAAGTCTCCTATTCCTGTTTCTATGTATTCTTTATCATTTAAGATCTCTGATAAGTTGATATCTATGTGATCATTCAGGGTTTCTTTCATCTATAATAATACAGTCTCTGATTCTTTCTGGGGTTCTATCAAATCCTTAGTTTCTTGGCCTGTTGTTGGCCCTTGACCAAGTTTTGAGGATACTTGGTCATGATTGACCTATTTTTGGGACTTCGACAGGCTATCGAAGATGGAGCGCAAGATGAAGAGAAGATCGCGGGGTATCAACCCCTTTTTAGGGATTTTTGGGTTTTGGGATCATGTAATGGGTATGGGAAGGTCGGCCCGTGGCTTTACCCATGCCTAGGCCCACTTTTGTAATATATATATAGAAGCTAGGTGATGTAGAAAGTAGTGATCGATCTATGTGATTAGAGGATTGTAAGTGCTCTGTGCATACTATGTAAGACTGGTAAGGCTAAGTGCAAGGGATTGTAAGATATCGAGAGGAAGATTTGTGTTGAACCTAACTTGAGGAAGGAGGATCTAGAAAAGTGTGCAAATCTCCTGTCCTATGTGGAGTATGGTTTTTGAGTCTCTGTGCCTGTAATTGATTAATAAAATATAATAGAAGAGAAGAAGAGTTGGTGGATGTAGCCCCAAGAGGGGGGTGGACCATGTATATGTTGTGTTGCTCTGCTTTATGCAATGTGTTGGTGTGTTTATGTATGACTTACTATGACATAGATGAATGTTAGATAGAACTAATGTTGCTTTGTGCTTATAAAGGAGAATGAATGTTATATTTGACCTATGTGAGTATGCTTAGTGCCTAAATCTGCTAGATCTAATATGTTCCTTTTATTCTAAGTTCTATTAGATGTGGATCTGGTTGAATACTGTGATGCTCTATAATTAGGGTTTGTCTGTGCTGTTACCAAGAACTGAATGATGATGAATGTTTACTGCTAAGTTCTCTGTTAACTGTTAGAATAACAAATCTGTGTCCCAACAAAGGTTGCAGACATCTGAGTCCTGCAAACACCCATGCCTCTACCTCGGGTGAGACTTCATTTACTTCATAGGTGTTTTCAAAAGGGCCGGTAGTTAGGGTTTTTTTGGTGCACTGTTGTAGCGTTGAACCCTGGGTATGCCCTTGTGCCAACAAAGGGTTCTGTTTCCAGGACCTGAAACTGTGATTGTTGGGAACTGAGAAAAAATAAGCTTTGTGCAAATATTTTACCTAGAATTGTGAAAGATCTGTGCATAGATCTGTCGCTCTAGCACGCAGTACTCTACTTTGTTTGTGAAGCTCTGTGCTAAATAAAAGAAGTCCAATCTGAAGAAAAGGGGTAAGATCTAAACACTTTGTGCTCTGATAAAGGTAAGAATAGTGAAAAGTTTAATATCTGAAAGCTTTGTGCCYTGTTGAAGATATGATTAGTGGAAAATTTTTGTTTCTAAAGTATGGATATAGGTATGTTTAATAAGATTTATCCTAGATTGAAAACTAGGKCACTCATAGAAGAAAGAAGACTTGATATGAATATATATGATAAGAGTAATGAAAGATATGTTATACCTATGCATAGAAAGAATGTTTGGACTAATGAATGGATGCAGGATCCTAGAAATAATTTTTTACAGGTTAGCTACTATGATCCTAGCGTGTAGTATAGGAAAGGCTMGGGATAATTTAAGAGAAAGAGAGGATTAACCCTTTGTTAAAGTTGCAGAAGACCAGGACATATGGCTAAGGAATTCCCTAGAAAGAGACCTAGTTGCCTCTGTTGCAAAGCTATGGACCATGAAGTATTGGAATGCCCTAGAATGATTGCTAAGGTTGAAAGAATGAATATGAACCAAGAAAACCCTAAGGCAGATCCAGAAACTGAGATTATGATAGAAACCAAGAAAGTATCATAGAAAGTATTACTAAAGATGCAAAGAACCCTAAATGACTACTAACATATCATCTTATCAGAGAGATTCAAAGAAAAAGAATGTATTGAAGTAAGGATAGGAGACTTCGACATTGACTGTGTTCTGGATGAGGAAACATAGGTGAATATCATGAAAGAAAGAACTTGGGAAGCTATAGGAAGGCCTTATATGATTCATTCATTAGGAGGAATAGGATTATTCAGAGGAAAAGTAATAAACCTATGTGGAAAGCTTACCTAGATATCTATGAGTGTCAATGGAACTTCGACAGAGAAAGAATTTGAAGTTGTTAAATTTATTAAGGACAACGCTCCATTTAATATGTTGCTAGGAAAACCTTGGATTGAAAAAGATCAGGCCAGAAGGAAAGAAAAATAAGTCTTAGAGTAGAAAAAGCAAGAGTTGAAAGATTTCATGACTAGAAAGATCGCGCACTTGAATAAAGAACAAAAGAACAGATGGAAGCCATTTGAAACCAAAGAATTGGATGTTGAAGTTGCAAGAATACTAGAGGACTCCCAAAAGATTGCAGTATCTATTCCAGGTACAGATGAAGTATTACCCTTGATTTCTAGGAAGGAATCCCACAAACGTGAAGTTACTCTGCCAAAAGAAGACAAGAACTAGAATGGAAAAATTAATTCCAAGATGAAGCTCACTAGAAAGAACGCTAGAAAACTAAATAAGAAAAGAGCTAATATTGAAAATTTATAGAAGGTTCCTGATGGAACTTCGCAGAAGGAAAATTTAAAAAATTGGAGCTTCGTCGGAATACCAAAACCACGTCACATGGCACTTCGCCATGGCGAAGCAATATATCCATTAGACCGATGCCCTGAATGGGAAGAAAGGAATTAATGGTAAGAAATATCACCGCCAGACTATTAGGACCGTGTTGTAATAGACATAAGTGAGTTAATGAAGGATTCTTACCTGTTGCAAGAGATCTGTTACCAAGTATCTATTTATCCCGTCGCACCACGCACTTAGAACACTTTTGCTAACTGTGAATTTGAGCCTACAACATAGTTGATTTCTCACAGTGATCACCGTGTTAGTTCCATCTATCCCTTTTTGTTAACCTGTTACTCTCTGAACCGGAGACATTCAACCATGAGCATGCATGTCGAACGAGCTTAGCGCTGCAGAGAAAATTTTTGAGGAAGTTCTTATTGACCTAATATTGAAAGGGTAATGTCTGAAAGAGTGATGTCTGCAAGTATTCAATCATCATCAACGAGAGTACTGCAAGCCTATTCGTCGAATGCTCGCAGAGCTGGATCATCTCGACCATCAACTAAAAAGAGAACTAAAGACAGAGACGACCTAGCCAATGAGAAGATGATCCCATCCATATTGCTCAATTACATCCCACCTCTGGTCGGGGTAGTGATTTGAGATAGTGTGCCAAGGGAATTCGAGTACACCGTCATTACCACGTACCTCCCGAAGGGGATATGCACAGTTCACGCATAGAAGGATAAGATCATAACATTGAAGTTTAGTGAATTCAACCTCAGAGATCACAAAAACTATAGTATGATTTCCCCGTATAAATACCTGACTAGGAAAAAGGGAAAGAACTCAAAGATACTCCCCCAACCATGGATGATGAACCTCGAATAGTCCACCTTGCTAAATGTCATGAAAATCCCCCACTTTGGAAGGCATCAAAAAGTCAATGCCTACGTCAAGCTGTTGTTGCCGTGTTATCATGGTGGCTATTTATGGCTAGAATGTCATATTATAGTCGATCCGACACTAATCCATAGGATCACAAGTTTGAGTATGCAAGGACTTGACCCACAAGAGTTCTACCCAGGAAAGGCCACGGATCATGTGCTAGCATAGAAGATTAAGGACACATGCGACGATGTCGAGAAGGGGACGTGAGGCTACAAGATAGTCTCCATCTGGCACAGTGTGCCTAACATGTTAGTTAATAGCTGGAAAGATGGTACACAAGAACCGACCCACACAAGTCATGGGATTTTTCGTCGACCTCGCGGGGAAATGTGTAGAAGGCTTATAGATGAACTGGGTGAAGTACCTAGTTAATCATCTCGAACTAGACTGTCATGAAGCCCATGATCAGGATATGAGTTCCATTTCACCTGGCTCCTGATCCTTATCACCTTTGTTGTCTGGGAGATGCCAGAAGGTGTGACCTTCCTATACATCGAGCCATTTGAGTCGCTTGTTGTGAAGTTCACTACACTTTGGTACTCAAACGATATGAGCAAATAGTGGAAGTCAAACGTTGTTTTTCATACGTACTACCTTCAACTAAAGAGAGCCATCGAAGCTGAGCCTCACATGAATCCAAAAACCATACAGATATTCTGACCCCTGATGAAGTTCAGTGCAGATTGACATTTCATTTACATTACAGCATGAGCCGATGAACATAAGGAGCAACTGCAATCGTACTACAAGCTTAAGGACGAGGACCTAAAGGAGATCACTAAGGACTAGTTTGCATATCTCTTTATCCCTGCTGACCTTGCAGAGATGTCTGATCATGAACTAGACAACTTGGAGACCACTCACAAAGAACAGGACACACCTAGAACCAACAGAAGAAAGAAGACTGAGGAGGTCCAATATTTAAGCAGAGCATCAGGGAAGACTGCTTCTATATCACCTGATTGCGAAGGTGATTACAATGTAGAAGAGATGAAGGACAACATAGCTGAACAAAAGAAAGGTGAAGTAACACCACCCAAAGATGAGGATGACCCCTTGAAGAAGAGGAAGGTTTCTCCCTCGAAACATTCTTCCCAGAAGAAATCAAAAGCCACTGTGACCAGGATGCAGACTACACTTACTCCTGATGAATTTGACTCCATGATAGCAGCTCTAAACGATGCTTCACTGGAAATTGTGGAGAAACAAGAAGCTAAGAAGGAGGAAATGTACGATATAATTGAGGTCAAAATCCGAGGGGTACAACAGGCTCTTCAGTCCAGTTGCGCAGTCTCCACTGTGCCCCTTCCATTAGGATAACAAGAGTTGGGAGATGAGCCATCCCAACTCCACCGACTGACATATGCAACTGAAGATCACATTCGACAAGCATAAGAAGAAATAGAACAAGCCACCTAGGATTTGAAGCAAGTTCAAGGAGTACTTGTAGAACAATGCCGAGTTGAAAAGCAGGAGAGATTGCACTCCAGAGAAAGTTTGACGAGGAGAAAGTGAAAATGCAGCAAGAAAAGGAACAATTGTTGGCAGGGCAACCTGAGGTAAAAGAAGCAGTCAACAGAGCACTTCGCTCTGTGACAGGTTGTGAGCCACAAGCAGAAGACTGGGTTGAGCATCAAGTAGAGAAGCTCGTGGAATCCATCCAACAACTACAACAAATAATAACATATTTAGAGCTCTGCACAGTGCCCAACACTCCATAGGACATAAGAGATCAAAGAGAAGCGACTACTAGGAGTTCAGTCGAGAGAACAAAATCTCTTTCCATGGACTGTAAGGAACTCAGTGATCACAGTGCCCATACTTATGAGAAACTCACTGAGAATCTAGAATTGAAGGAACTGGAGTCACAGCTCCAGGAAGCAAAGTGTCAAGCAGAGACAATACAGGCACAGTTGAAGCCCCTGTCAGTTGTAGAAAGAATAAAACAATCCCATGAGCAACACACTGCCCAGCAACAGGTTCATACTATTCAAAGCAGAGTCATGTAAGTAACTTAGAGGATTCAATCTGTACAGGATGAGGCTTATCGACTGTTCACAGAGATCGAAGGCCAAGGAGCAGAACTGGAGCAAGTTGTCACTACAGCTGAAAAATGCTTAGAAGTACCCATGAACGAGGCAATCATCCAAGAATTCACTGCACATGAGGTCGTAGCACAACAAAAAGTTGAAGTAGCTCAAGCTAAGATTGACACTATTGAAGAAAAAATAATCAGATCAGAGTGACTCGGGATGAGTCACAGGTGAGTGTTGGGGGCCTGTTGGCCCCTGACCAAGTTTTGAGGATACTTGGCCATGATTGACCTATTTTTGGGACTTTGACAGGCTGTTGAAGATGAATTGGAAGACGAAGAGGAGATCATGGGGTCTCGGTCCCTTTTTAGGTATTTTTTGGTTTTGGGATCATGTAATGGGTATGGGAAGGCCAGCCCGTGGGTTTACCCATGCCTGAGCCCACTTTTTTAATATATATATAGAAGCTAGGCAATGTAGAAAGTAGTGATCGATCTATGTGATCATAGGATTGTAAGTGTTATGTGCATACTATGTAAGACTGGTAAGGCTAAGTGCAAATAACTTTAAGATATCGAGAGGAGGCTTTGTGCTAAACCTAACTTGGGGAAGGAGGATCTAGCAAAGTGTGCAGATCTCCTGTCCTATGCGGAGTAAGGTTTTTGAGGCTCTGTGCATGTAACTGATTAATGAAAGATAATAGAAGAGAAGAAGAGTTGGTGGACGTAGCCCCAAAGGGGGGGGGCGGGTGAACCACATATATGTTGTGTTTCTCTGCTTTATGTGATGTGTTGGTGTGTTTATGTATGACTTACTATGACATATATGAATGTTAGATAGAACTGATGTTGATTTATGCTTATAAAGGAGAATGAATGTTAGATCTGACCTATGTGAGTATGCTTAGTGCCTAAATATGCTAGATCTAATATGTTCCTTTTATGATAAGTGCTATTAGATGTGAATCTAGTTGACTAATGTGATGCTCTATAATTAGGTTTGTCTGCGTTGTTACCAAGAATTGAATGTTGATGAATTTTTACTACGAAGTGCTCTATTAAATGTTAGAATCACATATCTATGTCCCAGCTAAGGTTGCAGACATCTAATTCCTGCAACCACCCCTACCACTACCTCGGGTGAGACTTCATCTGCTTCGCAGGTGTTGCCGAAAGGTTTGGTAGTTAGGGTTTTGTTGGTCCGTTGTTGTAGCATTGAACCCTGGGTTTTCCCCTATGCCAGCAAATGGTTCTGTTGTCAGGACCTGAAACTTTGATTACTGGGAACTGAAAAAAAATAAGCTTTGTGCAAATATTTGACCTAGAATTATGAAAGCTCTGTGCATAGATCTATCGCTCTAGCGTGCAGTAGTCTACTTGGTTTGTGAAGCTCTGTGCTAAAGAAAAAAAGTCTGATCTGAAGAAAAGAGGTAAGATCTGAATGCTTTGTGCTTTGATAAAGGTAAGAATAGTGAAAAGTTTTAAGATTTGGAAGATTTGTGCTCTAGTGAAGATAAGATTAGCTGAAAAATTTTGTTTCTAAAGTATGGATCTAGATATGTTTAATAAGATTTATCCTATATTGAAAACTAGGGCACTGATAGAAGAAATAAGACTTGATATGAATAGATCCGATAAGAATAATGAAAGATATGTTATACCTATGCACAAAAAGAATGTTTGGACTAACGAATGGATGGAGGATCCTAGAAATAATTTTTTGCAGGTTAGCTACTATGATCCTAGCACGTAGTACAAGAAAGGATGGGGATCATTTAAGATAAAGAGAGGATTAACCCTTTGTTACGGTTGCAAAATACCGGGACATCTAGCTAAGGAATGCTCTGGAAAGAGACCTAGTTTCCTCTGTTGCAAAGCTATGGACCATGAAGTATTGGATTGCCCTAGAATTATTGCTAAGGTTGAAAAAATGAATATGAAGCAAGAAAACCCTAAGGCAGATACAAAAACTGAGATTATGACAGAAACCCGGAAAGGATCAGAGAAAGTATTACTACAAATGCAAAGAACCCTGAACGAACACTGACATATCAACTTATCAGAGATATTCAAAGAAAAAGAATGTATTGAAGTAAGAATAAGAGACTTTGACATTGACTGTGTTCTGGATGAGGAAACACAGGTGAATATCATGACAGAAAGAACTTGGGAAGCTATAGAAAGGCCTGCTATGATTCCTTCATTAGGAGGAATAGGACTATTCAGAGGAAAACTAATAAACCTATGTGGAAAGCTTACCCAGATATCTATGAGTGCCAATGGAACTTTGACATAGGAAGAATTCAAACTTGTTAAGACAACGCTCCATTTACTATGTTGCTTAGAAAACCTTGGATTGAAAAATATCAGGCCAGAAGGAAAGAAAAAGAAGTCTTAGAGAAGAAGAATAAGAAAGAGTTGAAATATTTCATGAGTAGGAAGATCACGCGCTTGATTAAAGAACAAAATAATAGATCGAAGGCATTTGAAACCAGAGAATTGGATGTCGAAGTTGCAATAATACCAGAGGACTCCCAGAAGATTGCAGTACCTATTCTAGGTACAAATGAAGTATTACCCTTGATTTCTAGGAAGGAATCCCACCAGCGCGAAGTTACTCTGCCAAAAGAAGATAAGAACGAGAATAGAAAAAGGAATTTCGAGATGAAGCTCACTAGAAAGAAGGCTAGAAAACTAATTAAGAAGAGAGCTAAGATTGAAAAGTTACAGAAGGTTCCCGAGGGAACTTTGCAAAAGGAAAATTTACAAGATTGGAGCTTCGTTAGAATACCAGAACAAGGTCACATGAAACTTCACCATGGCAAAGAAATATAACCGTTGGGAGCAATATATCCATTATACTAATGCCCCAAATGGAAAGAAATAATTAATGGTCAGACAACTTGCCACTAGACCGTTAGAACCGTGCCATAATGGACATAATTGAGTTAATGAAGGCTTCTTGCCTATTGGAAGAGATCCATTACCAAGTATCTATTTATCCCATCACACCACATATCAAGAACACTTTTTCTAACCATGAATTTGAGCCTGAAACATAGTTGATTTTGCACAATAATTACCATGTTAGTGCCATTTATTCCGTTGTGTTAACCTTTTACCCTCCGAACCTGAGACATTCAACTACGAGCATGCATGCCGAACGAGCTTAGCGCTGCAGAGAAAATTTTTGAGGAAGTTATTATTGACCTAATGACTGAAAGGGTAATGTCTGAAAGAGTGACGTCTACAAGTATTCAAGCATCATCGACGAGAGGACTGCAAGCCTCTCCGTCAACTGCTCGTGGAGCTGGATCATCCTGACTATCAGTAGAAAAGAGAACTAAACACAGAGATGAGCTAGCCAATGCGAAGCTGATCTCGTCCATATTGCCCGATTACATCCCACCTCTGGTCAGGGAAATGAGTCAAGATAGTGTGCCAAGAGAATTTGAGTACACAATCATTACTGTGTACCTCCCAAAGGGGATACATGCAGTTCGCACACAACAGGATAAGATCACAGCATTGAAGTTCAATGACTTCAACCTCGAAGATCACAAAAACTACAGTATGCTCACCCCGTATAAGTACCTGACCATGAAAAAGGGAAAGAACTCAAAGATAATCCCCCAGTCATGGAGGATGAACCTCACATAGTCCACCTTGCTAAATTTCATGAAAATCCCCCACTTTGGAAGGCATCAGGAAGTCAATACCTGTGTCAAGCTGCTACTATCGTGTTACCATGGTTGTTATTTATGGATAGACTATCGTATTACATTCAATTCGACGTTGATCCATAGGATCACAGGTTTGAATATGCAAGGACCTAACCCACAGGAGTTCTACCCAGAAAATACCATAGATCATGCGCTAGCACAGAATATTAAGGACACATACAACGATGTCGAGAAGGGGATGTGAGGCTACAAGGTAGCCTCCATCTAGAATGATGTAGTGTGCCAAACATGTCAATTAATAGCTAGAAATATGGTATGCAAGAACCGACACACACAGGTCATGGGCTTTTTCATCGACCTTGTGAGGAAGTGTGTAGAAGGCTTACAGATGAACTGGGTGAAGTACCTAGTCAATCATCTCGAACTAGACTATCGCGAAGCCCAGGATCAAGGCTATGAGTTCCATTTTAGCTGGCTCCTGATCGAGACATTTGAGACACTTGCTGCGAAGTTTGCTACACTTTGGTACTCAAGCGATATGAACAAACAATGGCAGTCGAACGCTGTTTTTCATACGTACTACCTTCATCTAAAGAGAGCCATCGATGTTGAGTCTCACATGACTCCAATACCTTACATAGATTCTGACCCCTAATGAAGTTCAACGCAGATCGACATTTCATTTACATTACAACGCGAGCCGATGAACATAAGGAGCAACTACAATCGTATTAAAAGCTTACAGAAGAGGACTTGGAGGAGATCACTAAGGAATGGTCTTCAGATCTTCTTATCCCCACTAACCCTGAAGAGATGTATGATCCTAAACTAGACATCTTGGAGACCACTCACAAAGAACAGGACACACCTGGAACCAACAGAAGAAAGAAGACTGAGGAGGTCCAAGATTTAAGTAGTGCGTCAGGGAAGACTGGTTCTGTATCACCTAAGTGAGAAGGTGATGATGACGTAGAAGAGATGAAGGACAATGGATCTGAACAAAAGAAAGGCAAAGTAACATCACCTAGAGATGAGTCTAAACCCTTGAAGAAGAGGAAGGTTTCTCCCCCGAAACCTTCTTCCTGGAAGAAATAAAAAGCCACCGTGACCAAGATGTAGACTACACTTACTTCTGTTTACTTTTACTTCATCATAGCACCTCTAAATGACGCTTCACTGGAAATCACGGAGAAGAAAGAAGCTAAGCATGAGAAAATGTACG
>JASDQU010099748.1:422747-472332 GCA_032191745.1 Picea mariana
TGATCCTAAACTAGACATCTTGGAGACCACTCACAAAGAACAGGACACACCTGGAACCAACAGAAGAAAGAAGACTGAGGAGGTCCAAGATTTAAGTAGTGCGTCAGGGAAGACTGGTTCTGTATCACCTAAGTGAGAAGGTGATGATGACGTAGAAGAGATGAAGGACAATGGAGCTGAACAAAAGAAAGGCAAAGTAACATCACCTAGAGATGAGTCTAAACCCTTGAAGAAGAGGAAGGTTTCTCCCCCGAAACCTTTTTCCTGGAAGAAATAAAAAGCCACCGTGACCAAGATGTAGACTACACTTACTTCTGTTTACTTTTACTTCATCATAGCACCTCTAAACGACGCTTCACTGGAAATCACGGAGAAGAAAGAAGCTAAGCATGAGAAAATGTACGATAGAATTGAGGTTGAACTCCGAGGGGTACAACAGGCTCTTCAGTCCAGTTGCACAGTCTCCACTGCACCCCTGCCATCGGGAGAACAAGAGTTGGGAGATGAGCCAACCCAACTCCATCGACTGGCAGATGTAGCTAAAGCTCACCTTCGATGAGAATAAGAAGAAACAGAACAAGCCACCCAGGCTTTGAAGCAAGTTCAAGGAGTACTTGTATAACAACGCCGAGTTGCAGAGCAGGAGAACATTTCACTCCAGACAAATTTTGACGAGGAGAAAGAGCAAATGCAACAAGAAAAGGTACATTTGCTTGTAGGGAAACTCGAGGTAAAATAAGAAGTCAACAGAGCACTTCACTCTCTAACAGGTTGTGAACCACAGGTAGAAGACCAGGTTGAGCATCAAGTAGAGAAGCTCGCGGAAGCCATTCAAAAGCTATAGCAAAGAATAACAGATTTAGATCTATGCACAGTGCCCAACACTCCGCAGGACGTAAGAGATCAAAGAGAAGCGACTACCATAAGCACAGTCGAGAGAATAAAGGCTCTTGCCATGGAATGTAAGAAACTCAGTGATCAAAGTGCTCAGACTTATGAGCAACTCACTGAGAATCTAGAATTGAAGGCACTAGAGTCATAGCTCTAGGAAGTGAAGTATCAAGAAGAGACAATACAGGCACAGTTGAATCCCCTGTGAGTTGTAGAAAGAATGAAGTGATCCCATGAGCAACACATTGCCCAATAGTAGGTTCATACTATTCAGAGCAGAGTCATGGAAGTAACTCAAAGGCTTCAACCTGTACATGATGAGGCTTATTGACTGTTCACAAAGATCAAAGGCCCAGGAGAAGAACTAGAGAAAGTTGTCATTGTAGCTGAACAATGCCTAGAAGGACCCATGAATGAGGAAATAATTCAAGAATTCACTGAACAAGAGGTCATAGCACAATAATAATTCGAAGCAGCTTGAGCTAATCTCGACACTTTTGAAGAAGAACTAATCATATTAGAGTGACTCAGGACGAGTCACAGGTGAGTGTTGGGGGCTTGTTGGCCCTTGAACAAGTTTTGAGGATACTTGGTCATGATTGACCTATTTATGGGAATTCGACAGGCTATCGAAGATGGAGTGCAAGACGAAGAGGATATTGTGGGGTCTTGACCCCTTTTTAGGGATTTTTGGGTTTTGGGATCATGTAACGGGTATGAGAAGGTCAGCCCATGGGTTTACCCATGCCTAGGCCCACTTTTGTAATATATATATAGAAGCTAGGCGATGTATAAAGTAGTGATCGATCTATGTGATCATAGAATTGTAAGTGCTTTGTGCATACTATGTAAGACTGGTAAGGCTTAGTGCAAGGGAATTTAAAAGATCGAGAGGAGGCTTTGTGCTAAACCTAAATTGGGGAAGGAGGATCTAACAAAGTGTGCAGATATCCTTTCCTATGCAGAGTAGGGTTTTTGAGGCTCTGTGCATGTAACTGATTAACAAAAGATAATATAAGAGAAGAAGAGTTGGTGGACGTATCCCCAAGGGGGGGGTGAACCACATATATGTTGTGTTGCTCTACTTGATGTGATGTGTTGGTGTGTTTATGAGTGACTTACTATGACATAGATGAATGTTAGATAGAATTGATGTTTCTTTTTTCTTATAAAGAAGAATGAATGTTAGATCTGACTTATGTGAGTATGCTTAGTGCCTAAATCTACTAGATCTAATATGTTCCTTTTATGCTAAGTGCTATTAGATGTGTATTTCGTTGAATACTGTGATGCTCTGTAATTAGGGTTTGTCTGCACTATTACCAAGAACTGAATGTTGATGAATGTTTACTGCTAAGTGCTCTGTTAAATGTTAGAATCACAGATCTATGTCCCAGCTAAGGTTGTAGACATCTGAGTCCTGCAACCACCCCTGCGTCTATCTCAGGTGAGACTTCATCTGCTTTGCAGGTGTTACCAAAAGGGTCAATAGTTAGGGTTTTGTTGGTGTGTTGTTGTAGTATTGAACCCTGGGTCTACCCTTGTGCCAACAAATGGTTCCATTGTCGGGACCTGAAACTGTGATTGTTGGGAACTGAGAAAAAAGAAGCTTTGTGAAAAGATCTGACCTAGAATTGTGAAAGCTCTGTGCGTAGATCTATCACTCTAGTGCATAGTACTCTAATTGGTTTGTGAAGATCTCTGCTGAAGAAAATAAGTCCGATCTGAAGAAAAGAGGTAAGATCTGAATGCTTTGTGCTCTGATAAAGGTAAGAATAGTGAAAAGTTTTAAGATCTGGAAGCTTTGTGCTTTGCTGAAGATAAGATTAGTGGAAAATTATTGTTTCAAAAGTATGGATCTAGGTATGTTTAATAAGATTTATCCTATCTTGAAAACTAGGACACTAATATAAGAAATAATACTTGATATGAATAGATTTGATAAGAATAATGAAAAATATGTTATACTTATGCATAGAAAGAATGTTTGGACTAACGAATGGATGTAGGAGCCTAGAAATATTTTTTTGCAGGTTAGCTACTATGATCCTAGTGCACAGTATAGGAAAGGCTAGGGATCATTTAAGATAAAGAGAGTATTAACCCTTTGTTACAGTTGCAGAAGACCGGGACATCTGGATAAAGAATGCCCTGGAAAGAGACCTAGTTGCCTCTGTTGCAAAGCTATGGACCATGAAGTATTGGATTTCCCTAGAATGATTGCTAAGGTTGAAAGAATGAATATGAACCAAGAAAAACCTAAGGCAGATCCAGAAACTGAGATTATGAAAGAAACCCATAAAGGATTAGAGAAAGTATTACTACAGATGCAAAGAACCCTGAAGAACCATCGACATATCAACTTATCATAGATCTTGAAAGAAAAAGAATGTATTAAAGTAATAATAGGAGACTTCGACATTGACTATGTTCTGGATGAGGAAACAGAGGTGAATATCATGATCTAAAGAACTTGGGAAGCTATAGGAAGGTCTGCTATGAGTCCTTCATTAGGAGGAACATGACTATTCCGAGGAAAACTGATAAACCTATGTGGAAAGATTACCCATATATCTATGTGTGCCAATGGAAATTTGACAGAGGAAGAATTCGAAGTTGTTAAATTTATTGAGGACAATGCTCCATTTACTATGTTGCTCGAAAAACCTTGGATATAAAAAGATCAATCCAGAAGGAAAGAAAAATAAGTCTTATAGTAGAAGAAGCAAGAGTTGAAATATTTCATGACTAGGAAGATCATGCACTTGATTAAAGAACAGAAGAACTGATCGAAGCCATTTGAAACCAGAGAATTGGATGTCGAAGTTGCAATAATACCAGAGGTTTCCCAGAAGATTGCAGTACCTATTACAGGTATATATGAAGTATTACCCTTGATTTCTAAGAAGGAATCCCGCCAATGTGAAGTTACTTTGCCAAAAGAAGATAAGAACCAGAATGGAAAAATGAATTCTAACCAACCCGCAAAATATTCTTTCTAGGGTCCTGCATCCATTTTTTAGTCCGAACATTCTTTGTATGCATAGGAATAACATATCTTTCACTATTCTTATAATATCTAATCATATCCAATCTTCTTTCTTCTAGTTGTGCCCTAGTTTCCAAACTATGAAAAAATCTGTTAGACATACCTAGATTCATTCTTTCGAAACAAAAATTTTCACTTATCTTACCTTTCTCAGAGAACAAAGATTTAATATCTTACCTCTTTCTTCAGATCTAATTCCTTTTTTAGCACAGAGCTTCAAAGTCAAGTAGAATACTATGCACTAAAGCAATATATCTATGCATAGATCTTTATTTTCTTCAGTTCCTAGCAATCAAAGTTTTAGTTCCCGACAACAGAACCATTTGTTGGCACAGGGGTAGACCTGGGGTTCAATGCTTCAACAACGCACCAACAAAACCCTAACTACCAGTCCTTTCGGCAACACCTGCGAAGCAGATGAGGTCTCCCCCGAGATAGAGGCAAGGGTGGTTGCAAGACTCAAGTGTCTACAACCTATATGGGACATAGATCTATGATTAAAACACTTAACAGATCATTTTAGCAGTTAACATTCATCATTATTTAACCTTTATTCACTTCACAGGTCGAAACCCTAGTTACAGAGAAACACAGGATTCAACAAGATCTAATACATCTAAGCACTTAGCATATAGAAATAGATCATATCTATCATTCATTCACATTACTAAGAACTAAGATACTATATCAAATGCATCTAACATATATCACTACACTAAGCACAAATCACATGAATAACATAACAACTATAATGCACAAAGCAACCACAACACAGGATATACGTGTTTCACCCCAGTGTGGGGCTACATCCACTAACTCTTCTCTTCTTTATTGTCTTCTTTCAATCTTCAATAAGCACAGAGCCACAAGAACCCACTCCACATAGGATAGGAGATCTATGTGAATGTCACGAGACCCTCCTTCCCCGAGCTAGGTTACAACACAAAGCCTCTTTACAGTCACTTTCACTTAGCTCTACAAGTTCTCATGCACACACTATGCACAAAGCTAACTCAATAACATAGATCCAACTACTTACATCACTTGCACTCAACACAATATAGCACTTAGGACCATGTCTCTCTTAGACCTAGGGTGTTTCTTACATTGTCTAGCTTTCTATTTATACATTACAAAAGGGGCCAAGGCATGGGTAAACCTATGGGACGGCATCCCATACCCATTACATAAACCATAAACCAAAAAATTCCCTAAAAAGGGGTCGATATCCCACGATATCTACTTCCCCTTGCACTCCTCCTTCAACCAGCTTGTCGAAGTCCCAAAACTGGTCAAACGTGACCAAGGTTTTCCAAAACTTGGTCAAGGGCCAACACTCGTCAACATAAATGGCGCTACAAGGAGGGAAAGATGATAAACTAATCCTATGGATTCATTTTTATTAATTTTTTTAATTAATTAATGGATCCATCCCATATCCCTTTATGGAGGTGTTTTTTTGGTACTCTACCTCCCAAACCTCCTAGAAATATCTTACATTTCTTTTCGCAACTTAAATTTGATGGAGACGATGAAACCTTTACATCTGGACATGCTTTACAATTCTAATTTTTTTGAATCTCTCACAATGTTACTAATGGAAGTGCCATTTGCAGGATGTTTAGTCTCACAATTGCAGATTGAATCAAGAGTTGGTGTGAGACTTTTTCGGTCGCTTCTATTCACACATGGGAACAATTTATGCGTGAATTTTTGCATTCTTTTGAGAATTATAATTATGATAAATTGTTTGAATAAATTCTAGAGCTTAGGAAGAACAAAAATGAATCTCTTCAATATTTTGTTATCATATTTACTCATCTTTTCTATAGGTTTCATTTGGACGATAGGCCTTCTAATAATGATTTTATTCCTGTTTAGTTTCTCTTACTAATGAAACATATGAGCCAGTGGATGAAGAATATAAATCATGTTTTAATTTTCCTTTACATGATGATTTGGATTTAAATGAAAATATTGAAAATACTAATTTCTTAGTTGGACTCCATATGTCCATACCTTTCTTCACTATGGGGGACATAGAGCAAAGAGAGAGTTATTTTTCAGAAGAAGCATATGTATCCTCTCACCACTCCATTCCCCATTTATTTACTTGTCACAAAAAGGAGGCCTCTTGTGTAAATTCAAGTTCATATTTTTCTATAGTTTCCCAAGGGGAGAATTCTCTTGTTTATAATGGGACACTTCGGGTCACACCAATGGTTATATCAGGTTCTCATTATCCTATATAAACTTTTCTATCGCAATAAATGGAAGAGGAAGCTATGGAGAAAGACTTGGATGTTGATCATTTTGTTAAAGAAGAAAATCTAGACACTCTTGAAATAAATCCTTCCTCATCCATGGATAATTTGGAATGAGTTCCTTTTGATTTAAATTGTCTTGCTGTTATAAATTATCCTTGTTTAATTGATATAGATCAAGAAATTTTTCCTAATACTAAAGTATTAGTTAATTAACCTTCTTATTATAATTATTCTTGTGACTTTCTTCTCTCTTCTAACCATGAACATGTGTTGGAAGATATTTCAGATTCTCATATTGTGCAGGAGAAAAACAACTACAATGATCTTTTCACTCAAGGAAAAGAAATAGACATACAAGACATACCTCTTTTATCACAACAATCCACTTTTTTTGGAAGAGGAAACCATGTGATTGTGAAACCACGCCTAGTGTGGAGCCCACCGATTCACAAGAAATCACTACTGTTCTTAATGAGGAGGAAATACCATTCAGGGAGTCACTTTCTAAAAATGTTTCATGTTCTAGAGAATTTTTTAATTCTCTTAATATTTCTACTTATTATTATTTATATCTTGATATCTTTGATAATTTAAATTTCATGGAAACCACTTACCATATAATTCAAATAAACTCAATGGGGCCGACCCCTTTTGAAATACTTGGTGGTTGTGATGTGCATATGAAATATAGAGAGGATAATGCCTCTTCCCATGAACTAATCATAACCAAGCCTTATCAACCTTTCTCATTATATGAAAGGAATGTTGTAGCGGATGTGTATCATAGTATGTCTTATTCTCTCTCATCTTCATTCTTGATCAATAGAGAATCTTCTTGTTCAAGTATCCATTTACTTGATATTGTTGATACTAGTAGATCTCACCATTTTTTTGAAATTATCTCTCATGCCATGGTGGAAACTAGCCCATGCATATCATTTTCTCTCACTAGTTTATCTCAAGTTGATGGTTGGTTGAAGTGTGAGCCCCGAGAGGCTTATCAAGACAATGAGGCACTTCGGTCCACACTGATGATTTTGTTAGGCCCTCATTCTCTTGGTTTGTCTTTTGGAGTTAAATGTTTTATTAGCATGGATATTCTCTCACCAAGTACATTTCACATGAATTCTATGCACGGTTCTCATCTGGTATGCTACTTTCCATTGAACTCTTTCTTTCAATTCTATGGTAGTAATGGTAGATTTTGTGGTAGAATGGAAGGATGGTTGGAGGAATCACATTCATCTAATGTTCCCATGAATCATTGCATTGACATATTTAATATGGTGAATGGATTTTATCATTCTTTATTTTTTCCCACTTTTACTCTATTTTTATTCCAAGCTCCATTTCTAATATTTTATGATGAACATTCTTATGCAGGATTGGGATTATACAGATCCATACATTGGCATTAAAACTTTACATAGTTCATTTTTCAGCCATTGTAGCATAGAATAGGAGTAGGGTAAAATAAGCTAGTGTCTTTCCTTCGCATAATTTACCTTTGATTCCTAGTTCTTAATTAGTTTTCTATTTTCTTTCTCTTTTTATTTATTATTGGTTGAAAAATGAATGAAATTCTCATCCAATATGGAAATAAATAGTAAAATTTGGACACTGATTTTCCCTTGATTGGATTTTTCAATTTAATTCTAATTTGGGAAAATTCACTTTCTCTCATCCTCAAAATTTTTTCTATGTGTTGGGTAATTTTCAGATCATTGATTTTATGAAGATTATTCTTCAAGCTTTGGGTTATCTCACAAGTGGGATATATTATAAAGGATACTATTCATTACCTCTTGTAATGAAAACATACACTCATATTTGTCCCATACTCATATCCACATAATTCTAATCTAGAAAAGTTTTCTTAATTGAGATTCTTGTGAGATGTGGGCTTGCTGTCCCACACACAGTAAATTGAAAGTTTGAGGGACTAAAATATTCCCATCTGAAATCCAAAGCGACTACAACTCCTTGGATTCTCTTTGGAATATTATTTTTCCTTGGTTTTTGGGTTGTCCAAATGGTTTCTTTCCCAACTGACTCTTTCTTCTATTACTTTCATCCAACATGATATTTTTTGTATAATCATTTCTTTACATAGTGATCTTTCATTTCTTTTGAGTTATTTTCTTCCAACACTTTTAGTTATAATTTCTAGGCATTGGATGCACATGTCTAATGCTCTGTTCAGTTATTTTTTCAAGACGGATATTTCACCTTTTATATTTCATCCTTCTTCACCCAAGTTTCCTCTCATACACAACAACAAGAGACATTCATTCACACTGTCTAGATGCATGTTGTGGAAATTCTAGATAGCACGGTCATTTAAATCTTTTGCTGATATTTGCTTCATAAAATTACTAGGGAATATGTAAGGAATGTGCATACAGAGCCTCATTAAACATAAATATAATTATAGAACTCTATCTTATTTACTTCTTTATTTACGGACATAATAATATCGTTCTAGCATAAGAATTGACAGTTTTAACAATATAATGATTAACAAAAAAAATAATATAATGATGAATAGAAACAACAATATAATAATGAACATAATGATAATGAAATGTATTTACCTCAATATGATGCTAAAATGAAGCTCAACCTGATGTTGAACTGAAGCTGGACTGAAGTTGATGAATCCTGCCCAAACTAATTAACCTCCCAGCCAACTAGGAATAGCCTATCTGGCTCCGTAGCCCCAGGATTACTTACGGTTTCCTGGACCCGGAGCCCAAAATTCCTAGCAACATGCACCCTTGTGAGAGTCCTCAAGTAAACTATAAGAAAACATATATAGAATAAATGCAAAACAGATGTAGCCCAAACTGCTTCCTCCCTTCGCCTTCTCCCTCTCTAAATTTCTCACCTTTTCATAAATTAAAAATGTCACTCAACCAAAAGACCTCCCCCTTTTGAGTCCTCTCCCTTTCCTTATATTCCTTCTCTTCCCTTATCCATCTGCCTTCCCCTCATTAATCACTCAACCACCTTATCCCCCCCCATAAATTGGTTCAACTACCAATAGAAATTATATTATAAAATAAGTCTTCCAAAAAATCTATTTTAATAATTCATTAAACTAATATTTATTAAACTAATACTTATTAATCATGATAATTAAAGAATTAATTAGGGTTGTTACATAATCAATCTTTTTACCCCCCAACCCACTGGTCAACTAAAGACTCAATACTAGCACTATTGATTATGAGAATTTCAGACCTGATATTTTCTTGAAGAGTATCTTTTCATCCCTTGGGTTTGTTGATTTTGGGTCACTTATTATGGTCGCATTCTTGGATGATACAATTTTTATCATGGCTTAATAATGTCTCACTTGCATCATCATGTTGAAATCATCCAAATCCTTGAATTTGTAAATACCTTAATGTAATATCTCCATACAACTTCTAAGATATTAATATTCGATTTTTCAACATTTGTCTTCATTTCAACCATGAAAATAATTTTCAAAGTGTGAATTCCTTGTGGATTGTAACTTATCGATCTATTGGGCCCCACACTCTTCAACATTCCTTGAAACAAGACTCATGATTGATAACTTGGGAATATAAGCATGTTTGGGTCATGTTGAAACATCTTTTATTGGATCCTTCTTACTCAGGATCTTGTTTATTTTGTTTTCCAGATTATATGTCCCATTATTTTAAATGAAAGACCTGTCGAGTAGAGAGACAAGCTACACACTCTTCTTTTCCATTTAATTTTAGCTACATTATGTGCGAAAATAATCTCAAGGAAGTGCAATGTATAATTTTTCTACTTGGAACACTTGTGGGAACTTAAGGACATTGGTTTCATGGAATTTCCCATCATGCCAATCTTATCACCTATTAGAAATCCAATCTTATTCTCTTCATTCAATTTCAATTTCTAATCATATTTCTTATTTGTGTTGGGGAAGTGAATCCATCTAGGTTGTGACCTAAGATCATTTGCAACTTTCCATAATATCTTAATTGCTCCATTTTCATGATAATTTCCTCTTGCCTCTCACAAGGCTAAAGGTGATCATATCACTATCATTAATAGTCATAGGAAACACATACCTTGGAATGCAATATTGATATTCTTTGAATCATATTTTCACAACCGATATTGGTAATGGACATGTATCTTTAGAACTTTCATGGAATCAAAATCTTATGGTCCTATTTGTTTAAAT
This sequence comes from Picea mariana, assembly GCA_032191745.1. Lineage (NCBI taxonomy): Eukaryota > Viridiplantae > Streptophyta > Pinopsida > Pinales > Pinaceae > Picea > Picea mariana. The sequence goes on from JASDQU010099748.1 coordinate 433,162, forward strand.
TGATTGAATCTAATTTCAGGAACAATATGTACTTTGTATGGATTACAATATTACAATTATCAATGACATTAACCCTCATGTTAAAGGAAATATTACAAGAAAAACAAATAGTGTTTATCTCTCAAGAGGAAGTCTATGATATTTGAATAAATGGACGATAGATGGGTACTTGATAACATCATTGGAATTTACATAATTTTTATGAAAACCCACTTAGTTTACGTTTACATTAGCTTAGTATGATTTTCTTAATATTAGTTATAATTTTGATATCTACTTTTCTTTTAAGTTTAATTTCATTTTAATAAGTCGGTCATTTAAGATGAGGATTTCTTCCCAAATGGTCTAACTTGAGTTTATCACAAATTTCTCTTTTGATATGCAGGTTGGGAAATGGATTGTGCGACCAACAACTCAGAATATTTTCTCTTTAATAAAGGCAATTTAGGGAAGTGTTAATCTAAACATGGCTGCTCTGATTCATTTGCAAGATTTTTTTTAATCAACCAATATTGTCATCAGTTCAACAAGTGATAAAAAATATACTCATTCATTTATTCACATATTTGCTTATGATATAGTTGATGTTTGGAGTCATTTTAATGACTATTTTGATGACCTATGGAACTATATTGTCTGATTTTTTCCTTATCAGATTGAGTTATTTGAATCTTTGTGGTTAATGAAAAAATTTCTGGAAAAGAGAAAATGGAACTTTGGTGAGAGGTATGAAATTTAATTTCTATTATTGAAAAATGCTTCGTTTTCAAAATTTCAAAGGAATTGTTAAGTCATGAAATCTTGAGAGCTCATGGGTTTGTGGAATGTTTCATGTGATGAATTTTTTAGAAAATATGTTTTGACTAAATTTGTCCAATAACTCATTTTGATAGATTCCTAGAAGATTGTTTTGTTGCACTAAATGGAAGAAACATTGTATGGGACAATTGGAAAGGAGAATTGTGTTGCAAATAATTTTTCACTAGATTACCAATTCCCATAATCTTGTTTTTCCTTCATTTCATATCTTTAATTTGAGAATTTTTCTATTGGGTTTAATGTCGAATAGGTAGCATTTCTTGACTAATATTTTCCCTTAAGTTACTTTATAAGATTTCACTAGAAACAATTTCACTATTGTTGCACTAGGTTTGTTGGTTGATGCGGGGTTCTATTCTTATTTTTTATCGAATTTTCATTCTTTCTATATGAATGACATTCTAGCTTCATATTTCTTTTGGTTTAGATTTATTTTTCATGAATTCACTTCTGATTTCATTATTTCTTTTCTCTTCTACATATTGCTTCCATATTTTAAGTTGAGTGACAATGTGTTCCTTGAGGTGATTTGACTTCTTAGTCCACCTTGAGGATTACTCTTTAAAATTTGAGTGAGGGGTTGGTCCAATTCTGGTCACATACTAAAGAATTTTTTTACAAGTCATAAGAAGCTTGGGATTCTCTATCTGAATGAACATTCATGAAGTTCTTAGCCACAAGTATGGACTTATAGTTTTGGTGGAACACATATTCTTACTAAGCATACCATGGTAATCCATACGTATATGAAAGTGTCTATCTATATTTTTCCTTGAGCTCAATTCACTTCATATTAATAAATGGAACATACTATGATGGTTTTGGGGGATACATGTGGGTTAAGATAAAATGCATAACATATAGTCAGAAATCCAAATAAAATATCGCATAACCCCACATCCTTCACACCCTATGTGCATATTGTTAGAAATATTTCCATGTGTTCTTTTAACCATAGACAATATCATTATTGTCACCCAACCATAGGCATGAATCCAACCTAGAGAACCTTAAAATTTCTATATAGAATGATTATGGAAGCAACAATAGAGCCAACAAATAACCAAGTGAGTGCACCTTCTTCCAAGGATAGCATACCAGAAAGAGAATCCCACAACCACAAACAAAAAAAAAACTAATTGTAGTTGTTGTAGTTGCACTCCTTCCTCTAGACTTGTGCACTACTTATCTTGTATGAGTGTGTGTGTGTGTACAAAATGAGATCAAGAGCCTCTTATTTATAGTCCTTCTTGTCACCTGTCTAGGCCGACTTCTCTTTTTGGAGGGTAATACTTTAATATTGTTTATTTTATTGAGCCGACTAGTCTTCTAGGGTTCTCACAAATCCATTTAGGGTCTCTCTTGTTTCCATAATATTCTATTCTAGTCAAAGGTTACATATGGAGGTTAATACCTCCCATAACTACGATAATATCAACACTCCCTCCTATCTAGGGAGGTATTAATTGTAATGGTCTCAAACACTTCCATCCATATCACATGGTATGGGAAAGGCTCACATAGTATTGCAGACCATTCTATAGGTAGCATCATCATATCCACACAGGCTATCTCATGATCACGTAGATCAAGTCACAAGCATCATCATCACTATAAGTATCATTTGATAGAATCTTGGCATCAAAGAATATCATCTTCTGCATCATCTCTCGAGGCCATACTCCATTTGACTAATCAAGCATGATGTTGAATAATTCATGTGCCGGACTTAGAGAATTCAACAGAGTGTCTCATATAATTAACACACTCAACAAAGTGATATAGGGACCATTCTTCCTATCCTGGTCACTTCTTGTGACACATGGAGAATGACTTTCCTAATAGATGTTGAAAGACACACCATGGGCTACAAAGACCATTCCTACAGGAATGTCAGTCTTAGACTATTTTATATTCAGGTCACCATATGTACCATACATATCAATCTCTACCCATATGTTCCTTACAAAATATCAGTCTAATATCAACCACCCTAATTAGGACACATTTCCTTAGGGGGTAGACTATTTAACTTGACCAATCCATTAACTGTGACTTGGGAGAATATTGGTCCTAGACCATTTTCTTAATCGAGCCATAATCTGTGCCTTAGGAAAATACCAGTCCATGATACATTAGTAATTTTATTTGCCTGGACCATTCTCCACCTGGAGAATGTTTGTCTACCATGTTAGAAAAATAGGATCATGGAGCAATAAAATAAAATAAATGTGGAAATAAAACATAGAATATACACAACACAATAGAGACACAGATATACGTGGTTCACCCAGTGTGGGCTATGTTCACCAGAGAAATTTATAGGTCATTCCTTTTGTAACAACCCCTCTATTACATCTTAAAGTAATTGAGAAACTACATGAGATATTTTTATTTCAAAACATTTATAAAAAATCATTTGAAAGATTTCATTTTTTACTTCTGAATCACAGAGTTGAATTTGAAAATTGCATCTCTTTTAGGAGCATATCATTCATCATTCATCAAAAGTTAAAGTTAGACTTTGCATTATTTTCATATTTACTTTTTGAGTCATAACACCATTGGTTTCATCACCATATATCTTTTTGAGTAATCACGGCCATAAAATCAACGCTATAATTTTAAATTTATTAGTAACAATTTTATTTTCTAGGGTGCACAAACTAGCCTAGTATTTAGTGCCTTGGAATCGGGGATGATTTTAAGGATGGAAATTTATTTTAAAATGTAGAAACCTTGGCGAATCTTACTAATCCTTCATAATTCAACTATAAATTTTTGGCGATATTTTTGTAAAAGTACTCAAATTTCTAAGTATTTTATATAGTTTTTATAAAATTTTGGCGATTTTAAAGTTAAAATAATTTTATCCTATAGAATTTGGGCAAATCATTTTTAAAATAACGAATCTCATTTTTGGAAAAACCATGGAAAATTATCCCATGAACGAAATTTAGCCCCTAAAATCATCCCTGCTTGGAATAGGATTTTGTGAGTAAACTTCTCCAAGGAAATTAAATCAACATATGTGTATGAGAAAGGGATTTGAGAAGTCCATTGTATAATTGGTAAGATCAGGAGGCTCTGCTCACACCAGAGTTAATCACGAGGTCGTGCGAAGTTAGTTGAAGGGATATCCCCTGGATACTCTCCTAGCGTCAGAGACATTTCTATGGATTTGTTCGTATTTGGGGATATTGCCAGTGCCCGTACCTATATGAGAGGCAGTGATTTCAAGGTTTCAGGATTTTCTACCCTGCCCATATGGTGATCCGGGCTTACGAATGTTCGCCTATGCATCGGTTATACAATGGTTTATTAGTTTCTTGACTTAGGTATCTCATAAGTTACTTGCAGGGGTTATTCTTCTAGTACCCTGGGTCAAATAGGGGTCAGAAAACACACAACCTTTATGGAGGATTACCTCTCTGAGGGGATCCGACCGACTGGTTTTTAAGCCCACGAGGGCCCCTATAACTGATTCTGTTACCTCCGATCGTTAGTAGGGAGTCTCAAGTCCCTCTTGGATGAGACATACCTTCTTTAGGGAGGGAGGCCACTCAGCCAATTTATCCCATTTGCATGCATATTGGCCGTTTGACTTTCGGTGTGCTCTTTGCTTACTAGTTGGCCTTAAGAGTCTTTACTGAGTCCTTATTGTGGATAGTGGAGTCCCTTTGGCTCTCTCATTTACTGCTTCTTACCCCATTTTTCCCACTCATTTCATGGGGATAAATCCTCTTGTTTCTTATAATAGTATGCAAAACTTTGGTACTCAATCCACACCTTGGGTCCCTATTCATTCTCCTCTTTACATGCCTTCACCTTTGCAATCCTCTCTGTAGTCTACTTATATGAATTCTAGCATTGGATATGGGGGAACCATGGCCCCAATGCCTATGTCTTCGTTTGATATGAGCCATGTCCCTCAACCCACTTTCATGATGGGAGGTTGGAACTTCCCCTCTTACAGATCCAAACCTAGTTATGCTCTTTCAGGAGCCAATACTCATATGGGTGTTTATTCTACCTACTACACTCCATGCATGTATCCTCTGTATGCCATGTAAGTTCCTTTGAACAATTTTTCCATGGTGATTCCTCATGTATCCCCAAGTGTTTCATACGGGGAGAATCAGTTTTACGGTTCAGGCTACCCGCTTCATGGGTCCCCTTCACAAGGGGGAAACATATATCCTCACTCGAATAATCCTTATCATACTTCTGTCTCTTCAAAGACTTCGATGATGATTCCCATTCATACTTCTCTGAATCAATTAAACGGAGGATACTACCTTTCTGGATAGGGATAGGAGGTAAACCAAGACTCTTCCTGGCCTGCAATGTTTCAAAGTCAATCTTTCCCTTGACCTTGACATCAAATGCCGCAATCCACTGCTAGTCTAGTCATTATCAGTCATACTGGATCTTCATCACCAACTTCTACCAGCCATGTTAGATATGGGTCAACAACCTCTACAAGTTATGTCAACAACCCATACCCGATCGATGTTATTCATGCTAGGGGCACCACTTTAGTTGTCACAAGATATATCGATGCTACATCTCCAACCTCTTAGTACCATGTAGGAGGTGACTCTGCCAACTTTGACTGCTATAGTGATAATATGCCATCGACCATCTTGAACGACACTAGGGGCATTGAGAAGCCTAGACATCTCAGACAAAAACCTAAATTCCTTTACAGGACTTATGAAGGAATTCATCTTACTCATTTATGTCCAGCCACAGCTGGGATACCAGAAGCATGGGGATCTCCTAAGGGCCCTTCAGAGTCTAAGACATCTATGGTTTCCCCACACCTTGTACCTCGAATGGACACAAAAATAACGTCGTTGAAATCCTCTCTTGATCACACCCACATTCTAGAGGGTGATGTATCCCTTATCCCTATTACCTTGCATCCTCTTCAACCTAGAATTGAAGAAGTGGCGGTACCAATGTAATCTATGGTCAATCCTACTCTCCTTGTGGAGGGTGATGCATCCTTCGATCATGTCGTCAACATTCCTGATCCCACACCTTCTGAATGAGAGAGAGAGTCTTTATTTCACTAAGTCCTCTCCCTCTTGGTTTTGAGGAGATCACTTTTGACTGGGATAGTCTCATGGGGCATCCAATGCCCCCACCTATGTCTTTTCCATTGAGAGACATTGTTCGATCCATCATAGAGACTATATCCTCAGTTAGTGCTTTATCCTCGACTTGGAGAGCTTTGGGTTTCCCCAAGCTTATGTCGGCTATTCGTAAGATACTTACATTCCATAGAAGGTCGATATGGGAGCCTTGGCCTCCCCCTTTACATGCTAATTGGAATAGCATCCACAAGTTTAATTTAAGATCTTTTCCATCTCGTCTTTAAAAAGAGAAAATATTGTCGAGTGATTTGTCCCTTTCACAATAGTTAAATTGGATTTGAAAATCATAAGTCGTAGTTAATCTCTTTTCCGAATCATTACCAAAAATAGAAAAGATCATCGAGTGAACTTGTTGTTTTCACACTCGTAAATTGGATTTGAAAAGATTTCTACTTGGCACAAGTTTACCCATTTTTCACACCAAGTAGACTAAAATACATAAAAAAGGGCATTTTTTGGCGTTAAGTTGTGATTTCATCTCATGCCCCTTCTTGCAGTATTGAGCCTATATTCTTCTCTCTATTTGCGTTATAAACTGTTTGCCTCAACATTTTTTCATCCTCAACCAAGTAGAGCCTTGTTTATATCCTTCACAATTTGACACCCTATACCTAGGAGGGAACATTCCTCGAGTTTTCATCTCTCATATGCACTTCCCTGCATTGAGCATAGGTATGTTCCACTGCTAGAACTAGTTTTTCTTACTTGTGACACTCGTTTCCTCCTCTGTATCATATCATTCGTTTGTTATGAAAAAGAAAAAAAGATGGGAAGGAAGGGAGTATTGTATTATATTTGGCAGTAGTTGTGTCACCTTTGAATAGAGCACAAAGTTATTTGAGTCCATTCATCATAATTTTGGGTTTAGCATGGCCTTAGGAAGCTAATCTCATTACACAATCTTCTCTATCAACTGGTTACTCTTCCAGTCCCTATAGAGAACATTATTGATGCCTCTTGCATCTCATGGTTACATCATTGATTCTATGCTGCCAGAGTCTACCATATGCCTCATGCTCTTGTTCAAAGGAAGTCTATCAACCTGTGTCGGCCACTCCTCAGAAATCTTGACTTTGCATGTCAACCATGCCCTCATTTTTTCATAGAATCACATGATACTTTGGTCCTATCATGCACCCTCACCCTACTTTCATCATTGGTAGGTCACCTTGAACCCAACAATCGACATTTCATCATTGGTCATTGACTGGGTGGTTTCCCTTATGTTTGACGACAAAACATCTATTCACACATTGGTATTTGTGTAGTGTCTTGGATGCCATTAGCCTTATTGGTGGTTTCCTTGCCTTTTTTAACAGTTTTCATCATTGGCTGCTATTTAGAGGGTATTTTTCGTGTACCACTTGCACTTGGCACACACGAAAGTTGCACCGAGTTGTTGGTTCGTGAAACTTGTTCTTCATCCAATTTCCACCAAATCATGAAGCTCATTCTTTGTACCTCGTGTTGACTGATGAGAGATGCCTTAATTATCTCCTTTTAGCCGGTCTCTTTCCATCGACATCAGCCCATTATTTGGAAACGAGACCTAGAGTGTTAGGAGTACCTTGAGGCCTACAGTCATTAGTGGTAGGCTCTCTCTCCATCGACATTTGGGAATACATTAATGTCTCCTGATGAATGGATTCTTGAGGTGTTCAAAACTGACTCCTTTATTCACACTTGTAAGAATGTACTCAGTGCCTTGATACCTACTTTAATTATTGGTAGGTTGTCTCACATTTTTTAACAGTATAAATCAATGACCAGTAATCAAACGATGTCTAATTGTGTTCGATCTCAACTCCTTTATTCACATGATGTAGACTTGCACCTTTGGCGGATTGTGTAGAAGACTTGAAGACATCACTATGTGGCTACATCTTTCCTGAGTTGTTGCTTCCTTTTCATCAGACCAACACCTATATGACTTCAGTGATCGTGGGAGATTAGATTGTACTCCATGGTATATAGATATATTCAAATTGATTTTGAGATTGGTTTTACTGGACCTTGTTCATGACTATGACAACTATTGGCATGTAATCACATTTATATTTTCCTATTCATGGCCACAGATACTTCTTTGGTATATTTTTCACATGGATTTGCAGTGTATTCTTAGAAGCCATGTATAAAAAGTCAGTGCATAATGTAATGAGCAATTGAGTTCGTCTAGCTGGTCCTCTACCACTCCACTTCTGGGTTATTTATAATGTGTTTCGGCCATCGTAGATACTCCTCCGACCTCACACATTAGGGGGCATATGTTAGAGGAAGATTTGCCTCACCCTATGCAATCTTGCAGAGAGGGCCTTATTCCATTTCCATATGAAAACTTACTTTCTTTGATCGATGAATCTAGAGACAAAAATAAATATTTTTCCACTTGTACACACCTTGCAAGATATACAACAAGTGTATATGCTGGCTACTCCACTACAGCTTGCATACATCAAGATTTGTGCTAGAAAATCAAAATTAAATGTCGGGTTTCCATGTCACGACAAGAAATATGATCCTTGGCCTTCCACATACTGGAAACATTTCGAATTATCCATTCAGTTTCATTTTGAATGCTATAAAGAAGCCAATTCTGAGTTATGGAAAAAAGAGAGAGAATTCAACTTTGAGAGCAAAGTTACTCTGGAGAAATTATTACTTCATTATTGAGTCTGCATCCCTTTGTCCTTTAAGTCTGAACAAAGTGTTCATCCCCCAATCTATTCCCTTACTGATGGATAACCTCTTTGTCTACCTTATATGAGCATGCCTTTGGTGGAGTACCAGTTGGAAGGAACTCAGTTTCTTGGTTCTAAACCGTGTCGACACGAAAGTATTTAATGTTTCACTTATGGTGATCATTTATTAATAGAAATACTCCTTTCCCATTCAATTGATATCTTGAAAACATATGTGTTATGATCCATGGGCATGTTTGTTTTGTATATTGATGGATTATGATATCTAATGTGCTAACCTGTTATATCATCACTATATTCTTTCTTTGCTTGTTTGTTGAGAGCTTGTTGCAGGTATAAATCTTTGGGTCAAAGTGCTCAATGGTGGACATCATCGAACGTTTGGACGAGGTAGGCCTCTTTCTTATCTCTCTTACACATTAGTTTATATAGCATATGATGGAATTGAGTTGATTTCTACAGTCATACTTGTCTATTATGGTTCACCCTAGCCATAAAGAGATTTTCCTTGTAATAAAGAGATAAAAAATCTTGAAGCTCCAAATTCCCAGAGTGAAGGAAAGTCGTAGATTTGGTGATCAATTACGAGCCATTAGATCTCTGAGCCTTCATTCTTCAGAGGTTCGGTAATTTGGTACTTCGATAGAATTAGAGTCATGAAGCTAAAGGTTAAGGAAATCCTGGAGTCCCGATGTTTGGAGTAAATCCTTATTGTCAAATGTTGTGTACATGTTTCTGTAGATTTTAAGTATTCAAAATTCATCCATTCGGGCGGTGGTGGGTAAAATTTGTTTTGGTGAGAAAAGTCCCAAACTCTCAGAGCCCAGAATTAATCCTAACCATTATCGATGGTTAATCAAGGACTGACAGATTTGTTGGTTCGACCTTCGCTAGTTCAGAGGTAACATGAGTTGTAGCTACAAAAGATTTTGAAGCCCGGAGCCCTAAAGATTCTTCTAGTCATAGATATGAGTAAGGTATGGGAACCGTTAATCTTTGAGTTATTTGGGATTTGGTAATTTAGAAAAATATATTCGTTATTGAAAAAGGGTGAGAAACTCCCAGAGTTCCAAACTCTGGAGTGGATGAAAATTGTTTATCTAAAGAGGAGTGTAAGTCATCAGATCTTTGAGCCCTTGGGAGGTTTGACGATCCGAATGGAAAGTCTCAAGTTTTGAAAATGGGGAAAAACCCCGAAGCCCGGAGTTCTGGAGTGGATCCCCACCGTATATTCTCATGTGAGGAGGATCTCTTCTAGCCGTTGGATTAAATCTATAATCGGTGATGAAGGTAAGTGAAAGGTTAGGGTTAACCCACAACTTCCGGTCAATTTTATTTATGACTGAATTCGAGTAGTAATCACTTTGGGTGGAAAGAAGTGTTTAGTATTACAAACCTTCGGAGCACTGTAGTCCGAAGCTCCCAATAGTGCCCTTTTTGGATAGCTCTAGGTTCTATCTCATGGTCACATACATGACTTTGTCAAGGAAAAAGGGCTAACAAACAAGTTAAAAGTCAAAATCTAGAGACTTCATTGGGATTCCCTTGGTCCCAAAAACTATGGATTTAACTTCAAGTTAACCCAAACATTCATGCTACAAGTACTTTGTATTTAACAAAAAATTCGACAAAGAAAAACACGATATAAAGTTAGGATTTTACGAAATTTCACAAAGTTCCATAATACCATGAAATTTAATTGACATAAGTCTTAACAAGAAAAAGATAAAAGGTTTCAGATCCAATATACAATTTGACAAAGATCCCATCAAAATAATCTGATTAGGATTTAAATGTAAATCAACAAAGGTCCAAATTACCAATGGAATTGATTTGTCAAAAAAAATCAATAGAGGATCTATGATGTGAATTAAATTAGGCTTTTGAATGAATTTTATCAAAGAAACTCATGATACAAATAAGAACTAAATCCTTAATTGAAAACAAATGATGCATTGTTAAATTTCCCAACATAATCTCAACTAAAAACTATGATCAAACATACTTCAAATATAGATGAAAATACAGACTTTAAACATAGAATATACACAATATAAATTCACATTTTACAATGAGGATCAGGCCGCTCAATTAGAGTTCGGAATATGTCCAAAATTACAACGAAGAATTAAAATATAAACACTATAACTATTATTCATTTGGTAACAAACGTAACACTTGGAATTCATACTTTACAATGATTCTACAGTGACTCTATCAATCTATTATACTAATACACTCGTAATATAATTAAATTAAGAATATATAAATACCAGGACACATGAAAGTTGTGAAATGAATATTCCCTTCAAGTCTTGCACTCCTTCCTTTCCTTCGCTTTCTAATGCAAAGCATTCACTGGTACCTCCCAACCAATGCTAGGGGCACTCTTCTTCCCCCTTATCCCCTCTATCCAGAAAGGGGACACACACAAGAAACCAACAAATATAGCTCCAAGACTTGCCTTGCAAGGAAGATCTTCCACTCTTTTTACAAGATTGGTATCCAAACTCTCACAAGTAAAACACACTCCAGTAAAACTTTTGGCAGCATAACAATGCTCAACCCACCGAGATCTTTTTTTCCCTTCTACCTTATTTTTTTATAGAAATTACTTTATTGACACATGTCATCATTCATATATAATTAACTTTTTAGTTAATTTAATTTGGATTATTCAAGCATACACTTGTCACATTCTCCCCAAGTTACACCAGTATTTACCAATTTTATTTTATTTAAAAAGGTCAAATTCCCTCACATTCCTCAATGTGTTCCTATTTTCACTCCTAGGTGTCCCTTTGTTCCCCATATTTTTATTTAAGGAGTGTTTCCTAAATAGATCTTAGTTATAGTTTAATTAGGAGTCTTCTTCTAGTTAGACGAGTGTGGTTTGACTCTAGATTCTATTCTATGTACACTCAACCTCTCAAGTTATTATTTATTTCTATTTAAAAACTCCTTTTTATTAAATTCATGCACACATGTGCATTCTATCCAATCTTTATATTTTTCCATCCTTTTCCTAGAATTAGACTTATCCCAAATTTAATATTTTTATTAGTCCCCAGGAGAAACTTAGACTTAGGCTTAGAATCTTGTTAGGCTTTTCACTAATAATTTTATCATTTACTTAAATATTTAATCCAACAAGGTCTTAATCACTTCAATGTTTTCTAGGCCACCTAGATTTATTTCTTCTAAGGAATAAGGGCTCTTCCTTATTGTGAGCTCCTTCAAAATCTTTGTGAGCAACTGTCTTAGTCCTCCCTCATGACATTGTGGACCTTTCAAACTAGATAATCGTTAACCTACGGTTCATACCATTGTGGGAGTGCTAGTAGGTGATGACAGGGATGTTGTCACACCTCTCCCTCAAATGTATGGTTTTTTTGCATGGCCCCTCTACTCCTTATGTATGTTGGATTAGCAAGCATCGTCAAACCTACATCCACTGAAAAAATGCTATCAATAATTCCATATAAATAAATATTACTAAAATCAATCATACAACATATGTGCATGAAATGAAATAATCAATAAATAAAATCCACTCCCTAACTCAATTTAGAGTCCAGGGGAATCCATCGATACCATCAACACCCTTAAACTGTCATGTGTCCTGCACACTCAAGATGACTTGTCAAAAGCATCTATCAATATATATATATATATGTGTGTGTGTGTGTGTGTGTGTGTGTGTGTGTGTGTATAATAATAATAATAATAATAAATAATGCATAATACCTCAACATCATCATACATAACCCATAATCTAAATGAAATCACAGTGTACCATACCCATATCACTTTCAAGCAAGTGTCCTCAAAGAATAAGTCAATAATAATATGCTTAATATAGAAGGATGTTACATACACCCCCTCTTGTTTTAAACTTCATCCCGAAGTTGGTACAATATATATAAAAGAAATTAATTGAATCTATCTTATATAGATCTATATGTCTAATCTATGAAACAAGTAAGGAAACTGTTGACACATATCATATGCATCCTCCTAGGTCACCGAGTGTGGACTATAATTCTCCCACTGGAAATTGACCCGATTGACTCTTCGACGTCGTAGTTGTTGAATGCAATGGTACAAAATGTGGATTGGATCTGCCATGAGAGTACCCTCGTCCGACACCTGTAAAGATCTCGTGTCAATAACATGTCAAGGATCACTAATATAATTTCTCAAAACATAAACATGAAATACATCATGCATAGCCCTCAAAGAATAAGGAAAGGCTAGTCGATAAGCCACATGTATTTTCTTTTCCACTACTTCAAAGGGTCCCACAAAACTAGGAGAGAGTTTAGCACCCTTTCCAAACTTGATCAAACACTTGTGCAGTTTTCCCCACAAGAAGACTCTGTCTCCAACTTCATAACTGCAGTCTACACTATGCGCATCAACATAAGTCTTCTGTCAATCTTACACTTATTTAATCCTATGTCCTATCGATTTCATCTATTCTTCCATTTCTTGAATCACTTCTTGTCCTACCATAACCCTTTCTTTGAGTCGATCCCAACTCAATGTTTCCTGACATAGTCGCTCGTAAATAAATTCAAATGTGGCCATCTTAATCATACTCGGATAGTTTTTGTTGTAAGAAAACTCTACTAGGGGAAAGAATTCTTCCCAACATTTCTACTGGTCCATCACATACATATGTAACATATCTTCTAAAATTTGGTTTGTTCTCTTTGTTTTCTTGTTTGTCTCTAGGTGAAAGTTTATTTGTGTTTCCAAAGCCTCTTGGAAACTAGTCCAAAATCATCCTGTAAAAATCGATACCTGATCGGATATGATTCTTATTGGAACACCATGTAATCTCACAATCTCCCTGAAAAATAATCTAGCTATGTCTTGTGCTTGATACGTCGTACACACTGAACTAACGTGTGCAATCTTTGTGAGAGTGTCAACTACCACAATAATCAAATCGTGCTTCATTGCCATCAGTGGAAATCCAACAATAAAGTCCATCGAAATGACCTCCCATTTTGATTCTGGAATAACATGTGGCTGTAAAAATCCTATTGGATGTCTATGTTCAGCCTTCACTTACTGACATTCTAGACATCTCACCACGTAACTAACTATGTATGCCTTCATTCACTTCCAGAAGAATAAAGTCTCAAGATATGCCTTCATCTTCGTGACTCCCAGATGATCCATGTATATTTCTCTATGAGCTTCACTCAATATAAAAATTATTAATTCATTGTTAGGTGGTACATGTCGACGATTAAAATCACAACAAGGAATTTCTCCCACAAAGTATTGCTAAATCCCTATTATTTAAACTATGTTAATAATATAATACTAGTAGGTGGGACCCCCTTGTATACTAGAGGCCTGAAGATAGTCATATCACACATCTTTTGTTTTTGTTTCGCCATTGACTACGCAGTCCGGCAGTCCTATATAGTTTACAATGCAGTCTTGGTTTCATTTTTACATAAGTAATAGATGGATGATGCATTTTATGGGATTTTTTTGCAATTCAAAGCATTATTTTTATGTTATGATGGGAATATATTTACAGTTGATATGATTTGATCATGTCACAAATCATCGTGATATACTACCTGGCCACATACACACAAGAAACATGTTAGTAATAACATAACCAAAACAAAGAAAAGAAACTGGTGAAAAATCCTAAAAGGAAAGGATCTATGTTTGAGTTATGTTAATGATTATATGCATATGAAAAGGTAAACGAGGTTAGTCCTAACTATTATATGGTTGGTTAGTGGCTATGTGATTTCATTTGATTTTTTTTGGGTGCATATAACATTGCAATGCATATGGTATGGCATGGAAAAATTGGAAAAGGTTAACATGAATGTTTTGGGGGGCGCATTGGGAAATGAATATCATCACAAATCTCAAGGGTTTGGAAATTGATTAAATGGTTTAAATGACATGGTGAGTGTTGGTTGTCTTGTACTTCAGAATTGAATAGGATAGGAGATGGAAGCAACGTGTAGTAAATGCATGTCACTCCATACTCCCCCCATCAAGCCGTCACCCTAGTAATATTGTTTGTTGCATTCGATCTATTGGTGGTTAAGCTCTGCATTTTAGGATTGGGAAGAAAATGCTCAACCATATAACCCTTTCAAGATCTCTGATTATAGGTATGGTTCTTTTTCATCCCATCCATGAATTATGCTCTGTGTATGAACAACCAATGGCTCGGTAATGCTTGGGTTTGTGTTTTCCTGAGAGTTGCAACTGCGTAAATGCGTGATTTTTCTCTCTAGAATGACTGTGTAATTGTTCGGATTGCAAGAAAAATAATTCATTTTGGTTGAGTGGTGAATTCGATGGTTTCTCTATTGGTTAAAATCATGGTGGGTCTCTGTGGATTTTTAAGTGAATATGGGTATTATCACTCTGTGTTTTAATGGTGGAGGGTTCTGCTCTGTGTATTCTTGTTGGTTTGTTCCTCATAGTCATGAGGGTAACCCTATACAGTCATGTTCAGACTGCCATTTGGTTACTGTGTATTCCTCGAAACATAGTTATGGTAGTGGGCTTATTCACATGGTATTGGCACCAAAGTATCACGAGAATTGGTTTTGGGGTGGCCATAATGTTGATATATATGCTGTATCATTGTAGGGTGATGCCTCGGGTTATGCATCCTCACCGATGTTGTTGTCAAATGGTTTGACTCTTAAGAAAATAGACAAAGGTTATACCGCTATGTGTTCTTGGTAACTTTCACTGTTCATTGAACATTCCCTTCTGCTCTGCAAACATCAAACACACTATGTGCATCATTTTTTCTACCCTGTCCATCGTTGTTTCCTCTGTGGTTAACCGTCGTTTTATTTTCCCAGACCTAGAGTTATAAGGAAACCCTATGGATTTCTATTGTGCTTGTATCGAAAGGGTTTTTCCTGTGGTTGATATTTCCCTAAGGACCTCCAGTTCTCTGTGTTATTGTTGAATGAGAACATTCTTGATTGTCTCCTTGTATTTGTTGTGATACAACCTACTTTTAAAACCCTAACTATTCTGCTCCATTCAGGCATCTTCTGGGTTTTCGAATATTGGTTTATCAACTAGAATGGTTATGAAATTTTTCATCGAGTTTCCATATTTTCTTTCTATGTTAAATTGGTCGAAAGGTTGTGGTTTGGAATGAATAATAATATGTAGTCAAGGGCTGCCTCTTTTTCGTTATACTCTCGATCACTGTATTCTTACAGCATTGTCTTGATTGAAAATTGGATATTCCTGTGTGTTTCACTAAGCCTGATCATGGTTATAGATGATTATGGAAATGGTCGTTGTGTGTATTTCATTATGCTCACTGTGTGTATATTATTGAATCATCGTGAATATTGGAAATAGTTGCATTGACAGTGATGAGATTCGAAGTTTTATGTGGACTGTGGTTTCATTGCAAAAACCTATTGGTTGATATGTTGAAGAATGTATGAAATCGGGCATGTTTTGGAAGTTTGTTCAATTTAGAAAGGGACCTGTGAATATGTTTTAATTGGCCGATTGTAAACTGATAGACAATGTATGAGATTTTTATAGTGATGTATTATGGGATAGAGGTGGACCAATGTTGCTGTGTGTTTTATTTTGATTCTCAAAAGGAAAGGAAATGAATTAAATGCCAAGCAGTTTCTTAACAAGACTTTTGAATGGAAAATTATTTCGATTATAATTTGATTGCACAAACTTTTCTAATTAAGAAGTTTTGAGGAATTTAAATGTTGGAATAGCGAGCAGTGTGATACAAAATAATTATTGATATGGTTTTGCTTGTATTGATTTTAGTACATATTTATGTTACTTTATTGGTTCATGAACAATATTCGTTATTTCCCTTCCATTCTCTCACTTTTCTGCACATTACAAATCCCCTCACTTTCCCAGATTCACTATTCACGCCCTGTTCTTAAAATTAAATTATAGGTAAAATAAAACTCTGTATTATAACAGTTGATGGATGGCACAAGGATGAGTTACAATTGATATGTTGTGTTATTACAATACAATTGTTTGTTTGATGATTCGTTGAGCAGTAACCATGATCTACCCCCCTTCATTTTACCAATTTTCACTCATTACAATCCCTCATATATCCCATAACCCTTATTCACCCCCTGCTCATTGACAAGTATTAAACGATTTTTTTGGATTGGATTGCATGAGTTTGATGTGTTGTTGAGCCAAAATTTGTTTTATATTTAAAGAGATGTCATGTATGGTTTGTTGAAGAAACTAGTGGCTAACAATTAATGCATACAGGAATGAGCTTCTTCAACAGAGGAAACCATGGTCAGGGTAATAGGGGAAGAGGAATTTGGAACATGGGCCCTAGAAGGCCAAGGTTTTCTATACATTTTGATGAAGACCCACAAGATTTGAACCAACTATTCCAAGCTAGATTTTTTAACTAGATTAGACAAGGAGTGGTCCAACCTTGGCCATAAGGGTCTCCTTTCCAAGCCTTGCATGTCCCTGGTATCTCAGTTCCCCCTCATGTCTCATTACAACTTGAAGTCCTTGAAAATGATGGATGGTAAGAGATTGTCCACCTGAAAGTCTCCCAACATCATGGATGGCCCAATCTGTCTCTTCATTCTCCTCCTCCACTGGTTAACCCAATTATCCAAGATGCCCTTGCACATTCAACAGTATAGTCTTCCCACACAAGCAAGAGATTAAAAACTAAATCCCACCATGCACATGATAAAGTAAAATTTGTTGCTACTCACTCATATCCCTCAAATGACTCTTCCAAATCCATTTCATCCCACGTGCATTTGAGAGATGATTGCTCTGATGATATTAGTGAGATCATGCCTACAGGTTCCACACATCCTAAGGAAAATTCATAGAAATCAAGGGGAGACAATAGCAACAAAGGGAATATTGCCCCCCAAAGTGGAAAATATGGTTTTTGAGTGTTTTTATTTATTGATTGTTTAGAAGAGTTGACTGCTGAAGTTTTTGGACAACACACTATTTTTTGGATATGGTTTCAAATATCATTGATATTAATTTTCAAAATTATGAGAGTGATGATGGGAGCCACAAGGAGGGATGTTTTTAATTGATTAACTAGTTGTGTTTATGTTGGTTAAGAAACTAAAGGGAGTCACAAGGGGTCCCTCCTACTAGTTATTATTTACTAAGATTCTTATTATTATTTTATAAATTTTTCCCATAAACTAAAAGTTAGTTGGGTTTTAGTTAACTTAACTAAAAGAGGTAGTTTGACTACTTCAACTAATTCTGATTTCTTAAAGGCAAAAATAGAAGGAGGAAGAAGAGGAGAATAGAAGGAGAAAGCATACTAAGGTTCCTATTATAGAAAACAAGATTCAAGGCTGAATTACATCATTTAGACACTTGTTTTTCAGAGAGTCGAGTGGGAAACAATCAGTGGCAAGCTGATCCAACTTTTAAAGTTCAGTTTTTTACTTTATGTCAGAAGTCCTTTTGTATGGTTTTCATTAGGGACATCTAAGTTTGACTTTGGTCCAATTATCCTCAGGGAATTTTTTAAAGAGAACGTTTCTTTTAGTAAATTGTAATGAAAAAAGTGATTTATTTATATCTCATCTATGTTGATTATTGAACCGACATTTTTTCTTCTGTCTCTACATTTACTTTTGTATCTGTTATATTCGAAAAATTAAATAAATATTTAATTTTTCAACAATCTTTTATTTATAAGAAAATCAACCTAAGCCCTTGTAACCAATACCTGTGGATTAGGAAGCAAATGTTGAGGCTATAAACATAGGGTGATATTCTCGTCTATTTTTCTCTAGCCAAACAAGATCTAAAAAATCTTGAGTAAGACCATTTCATATCTTTTCCTCAACATTTATTTGGTGACCATACTGGGGAAAGTTTAAAAAAAAAAAAAAACATTATCCATATTTCCCTAGTTTATTGGATTTTAATACTTTCTAATTTTTTATTTACTATTTATATTTTTCTCTATTTATAAGCCTTTTGTTTTTTTCATGATTTTCTCGAATCCTATCTTGCATGATCATGTATAAATCTAATTTGAGCTCATTGTCAATGGTTAGTTGTCCTGTTTTCGAGGGTAACTTATGGGAATATTCTCAGGACCATATTGATGATTTCGTTATCTTCTATCAAGCTATTGGGGTTTATGATATACATACTTATCCAAATATTTTTCCTCTTTCCCTCCATGGTAAAGTAGGAGACCGGTCTAGATGTATAGTAGCTAGTCAAATTTTTACGAGAGAATCCGTTTTTGTAAAGTTTCTTATTGACTTTCCTCCTTCGCCTATTTTTCATCGCTTTGAATTTCTACCTGAAAGCATCGTTGATCCTCCTCGATGTAACTTTTTCTATGGTCCTCATGACAGTTAACCTCTGGATTTTTCTTAAAGGCTAAAAACGAATATCACACAAGCCTCTCTCTCTTCATGACGAGCCTACAAGAGGACAATCTTGCATCTCATAGTGCTATATTCACAGAGGATTGTAAGGATTATTTTCCTGATATTCCTACTAATCCTACTTCTAAAAATGCTTTATTTGATGTGTTCCCCTTTAATGATGACCTTTTTGAAATATATCCTACTCAATATCGACTTGTGTCTAATGAAGTACTCTTCATGGATGAATTTGGCAGGGAGGATTCTCTTGATTTGAATAACACTATCCATCAGATTACTCAAGACCATTCTAAAGAAAATGAAATAGGGGGTTTAAGAAGCCATATAGATTCACATATTGACTCTCCTTCTGAAAATTCCCATGAGGATTATCAAGATTTTACATTGCAGAATTCCTTCACAAACCCATTGTTTCAGTTCAAAGAGGTTGAGGAATTCAATGACGATATACATATCTCCCTTGAATGCACAATTTATTTTGATGATGATAAGTTTAAAGGGATTCCTATGCATTTGAATCCTTTATTTTCTCCCTCGGTGCATGATATTTATTTTTATAATCAAGAGATCATAAATGACAACCTTATAATGCTAGAAGAGCCCATTAAATCCATCGTCAACATAAAACATTCTAACCATCATTATAATGTTATTGATCATGCTCATGTTTTCAATATCAAGCCAAAATCCTATATTTTTGGTTGGCAGGTCCTGCAAGATAGTAATCACTTTTTCTGGATCTTGATAGGCCTATTACCGTTGCCACATGCATTTGTTGGTTGGCAGGGTGATCAACACTCTTTATGAATCATATTTTAATTCATTAACCATCCATCCAAAATAGATGATGCATTTCTCTATGAAAAATGTCATCCTACCTGACTCCAAGAATGTTTTCCCCTTCCTTTGTACATAAAACAATAAATTGGGGTTTTATTTTATTTAGTTTTTTCTTTCGTTTTTTTCTATTTTATTTAGATTGTTTTGATGTTTATCAAAAATAAAGTATTGGATCCATTTTCCCACAATGATGCTCCTGCAAAGTATGTTGGAAGATTGGTTGTTGTCATTGATGTCAACCCTAGTCATTGGTTTTGGACCGCAAGATTGATGAAGGTATTTGGACATGAAGGAAAATGCACATGCAGATACAACACCCATGCTGTTTTCGGTGGTAGGTGGCATGTCACGTGGATCATCATGGTTGAGGAGAAATGAATTTTTGAAGATGACAAAGTGATTTGATGAAGGAAGTATAGGTCGGCCTTGAAGCTAATTAAAGAAATGAATTACAAAATAAGAAAGTATCAGGTCAACCCTAATGTTGAAAGGAAGTGATATAAAGGGTATAAATGCATATCATTATACATTCATTTCAAACACACACAAGTAGAATTTTAGAGGAAATATGAAGTAAAGAAGGTCGAATTTCAAGGGAGGATGAAGTCTTTTGGTTATGTGTTTTAAGACATATTTAGGTACATGTGGTAAAAATTTCATCTCTTAATTCACTATAAGTTTGGATATACACTCTATGGAAGATAGGGTTTTTGACTAGTCCTCAAGCTAGTCATAAATAGGTGTTCTAGGTAAAACAATCATAATTTCTTCATAGAGAATCCAAATGAAGTGAGTCCAATTTCATTGGAAAGAGTATGGGTTGTCGTTTCCTGTGTGCAAATTTCATAATCTGATGTTAAATATTAAGAATAGGGCATTCTGTACAAGTTCACTCTCTTGAATAAACCATAATTGAATAAGGTCTACCATTTTCTCTATAAATCCTTTTTGGGAGGATTCCAGGAGTGAAACTTGGAGAAGTTTCAGAGAATACATTGAGTAATATTATTTATAGGATCATAGTATTCCAATAAGTGAGGAATTGCAGAAGTTGAAGAAGTGTCAAGAAACATTATCAGGTTCTATGTGATGGTTGGTTGATGGTGTTGATTTAATGTAAAGTTTTATTATCTCTCATATATCATTGGGTGGAAGGAAGGGGCAAGGATGGAGAGGTAAAACCTCTCTTGATATTGGAGGATTGTATCTTCCTTTTTGAGGTTTATCCCTCCCTTTATATTTGGAAGCTGTAGCTACCTTTGGAAGTCATTACTTCCATTGAACAATAACTATTGGTTATTTATCATATATTGTGCATGGTGTATTGTGGTGTATTGGTGTAACTCTTATACTATTGTTCATTGATCATTGGATATAATTGAATGTTTTAAGTATAAGTTGATTTTTTTTTTAAAATGTACTCGATACTGATTTACCCCCCTCTTAGTTTCAAAAATTGGTATCAGAGAGGGTTACCTTCAGTACAATTTAACCACTGGAAGGAAGATCCTAAGAAGAAATGGAAGACAACATTCCAAATGGGATTCCACCATTTGATGAAAGAAATATTGAATACTGGAGTAATAGAATGGAAACTTGCTTGAAATCTCTTGGGGTAGATGTTTGGTTCTCATTTTATTCAGGATATAATGCTTTGAATAAACCAAAGGTTGCAGCTCAGAACGAAGCAAGAAGGAACAACAAATTGGAAATAGATACCATCCTGGATGGTTTGACAAATTTAGTGAAATCCAAGGTGGGATCATGTGCATCAGAAAAAGATCCTTGGGACAAGCTACAAGATGTTTATGCAAGGGAAGAAGTAGAAGAAGAAGAAGAAGAAGTTGAAGCAAATTACACCATCTCAGATTTCAAAGAAGTAAATAGAGGTCAGTACTTTTTATTTAATTATGAAGGAGTAGGACATATTGAATTTGAATGTCCTCATCCAAGGATTGAAAGAGGTGACACCAAAGAAAAAAAGTCCAATGAAGAAGAAGAAAATCATGAAGCATGAATTATTCAACAAGAAGATGAGAATCTTAAAAAATTGAAGCATGTTGAGATTGAAAATAACAAGCTCAAAGACACTCATAGAAAACTAAGAAGTGAATTGGGTATTGTGAAAACACATTTGTAAGACTGAAGAAACAATTAGAAGACTTTGAGAAACCAAGAGAATAAACCATTTCCTTGAAAACTCTACTTGAAGAAGAAAGAAGAATAGGAGAAGTAAGGAATGTCCAAATGATGAAGAAAGAAGAAGATTGCGAGAAACTTGAACAAGAAGTTGTCTCATTGAGGAAGAGCTTAAAAAACTCTCAAGTTCCAAAGGACTTAACACATCTTGGATTCATGGGTGAAAATTCATACAAAGAATATGCAAATACCAACAAGAAGGTTGAAGAAATATCTACACAGACAGTTGATGGGAAGTGGACTAGGATACCAAAAAGAAGGAATGATTAAAAAAGAGATGAATATCCAAGAAGACCTCCTACCTTCAAGAATCAAAGAATATTCAATCAATATGAAGGAAACTACATAAGAGTAGATCATGAACCCAGATGGACTAAATCACAAAGAAGGTCACTTACTCCCAGGTATCAAAATTTCTTTCTTGGTCACTATTATACTTGCAAAAAATTTGGACATAAGGAAATTAATTGTAGAATCAATGAAAGGAACAACTATGTAAGAAACATGAATGGTGTAAATAGAAGATATGGAAATAATCGTGGATTTGTCAACAAGAGTTATAATTTATTTTTCCCATTGATGGAAAAAAATATTGTATGCTACAAATGTAATTATCTTGGTCACAAAGCATGGGATTGCAGATATATGAATGAAGATGTCCCTATGCCAACCATAGTATGGAGAAGAAAAGAGATTCCAAACAATGAAGATTGTCAAATAGCATTGACCACTAAAGAATGTAAAGAAGAAGATGAATGGTGCATAGACAGTGGATGTTCTTCACACATGACAGGGGATCAAGACAAATTCATCAGCTTGAATATAAAGGGTGGAAATGTTTCATTTGGAGATGACTCAACTGCCAAAATACTTGAAGAAGGTGTAATAGAGCTTGGAAGCAAAAATGTAAAAGCAATGAATGTCCTATTGGTTGAAGAATTGAAGCATAATCTACTCAGTGTTAGTAAAATGTGTGATCAAGGATATACTCTCATGTTTGACTCACAAAGATGAAAAATCAAAGAAGAAGGTTCAAGAAGATTGGTTGCAAATGCAACAAGAAGACCAAGTAACATATACGTCCTAAAACCACGAAAAATATCCAAGGAAGAAAGAGGCCATAAAAATGAAGTGTTATTAAGTGCTATATGTTCAGGGGAGCAGCCTGAAAGAAGAGAGTTACCTTTTTCCATTAAAGTTAGGGGGAGAAACCCCACCCTTTTCCATTGATGTTAAAGGGGGAGAGAATTTGGGATCATGATGACAGGGGGAGCATGCGTTTTTCTATCAATGACAAATGGGGAGATTGTTGGAAGAATGGTTGTTGTCATTGATGTCAACCCTAGTCATTGGTTTTGGACCACAAGGTTGATGAAGGTATTTGGACATGAAGGACAATGCACATGCAGATACAACACGCATGGATGGATAATATACATCACATTGTTTCTGATGGTAGGTGTCACGTCACTTGGATCCTCATGGTTGAGGATAAATGAATTTTTGAAGATGACAAAGTGAATTGAAGAAGGAAGTACAGGTCAGCCTTGAATATAATTAAAGAAATGAATTACAAAATAAGAAAGTGTGAGGTCGGCCCTAATGTTAAAAGGAAGTGACATAAAGGGTATAAATGCATATCATTATACATTCATTTCAAACACACACAAGTCGAATTTCAGATGAAATATGAAGTAAAGAAGGCTAGATTTCAAGGGATGATGAATTCTTTTGGTGATGTGTTCTAAGACATATCTAGGTACAAGTGGTAAAAATTTCAGCTCTTAATTCGCTATAAGTTTGGAGATACACTCTGTGGAAGATAAGGTGTTATGAATATAAATATACATAAATAGATATTCATAACATAATAATTAATTAATAAATACTAATTATTAATAATGAAAGATCATGTCTCAAAGGACATGACTATTGGTTAAGGGCACCCCTGTGTGGGTATATAAACGAGCCCTCATTCTCAATTGTAATCATCTTATATCTTATCTATTCATTTATTATTTACAGTCCTATATGGATTTGATTACTATATTCTAGATATTTTGGATAATTCTTTTGTGAGATAACTTTGTTCGTCTCATTTGGTATCAGAGCTTGTCTCGATCCGACTTTTAGCCACGCTAAAAAAATTCAGAGTTTCTTCGATTCCATGGTCTTTGACCAAAAATTGGCCTTTGGCCATTCACAAWTCAAGAAACCTGTTGAAAAATAACTACTCCGCTGCCAAGAAAATTTCAAGGAAGAAGTTTCGCATAAATTATCCACTCCACTGTCCAAAACTCACGAGGCATAAGAAAAAAAAAAGGAGAAATTTGGTCATGGTATCGCTAAGGGGGAAAGAGGAAATAATAGACAGTGACAAGATAGAGTCGCACAATTCTAATTATCACCACCTTACACAACAGATATTGGATTTTGACTACCAATCAATCACTCTAAGAACAACCATCAAAATCCATCAACCTTGATTGTTCAACACTGGGGCCATCGCCAAATAGTTAACAATATAGAATGAAGCTAGTGGTGAAACTATCAACTGCATCATAATAGACCGGAAGCCGGTTTTTGAATAGTCATGAAGCTAGTCATAAACAGGTGTTCTGGGTAAAACAATCATAACATCTTCACAGAGAATCCAAATGAAGTGAGACCAATTGCATTGGAAACAGTATGGGTTGTATTTTCCTGTGTGCGAATTTCAAAATATGATGTTAAATATTGAGCGTGGGGCATTCTGTACAAGTTCACTCTCATGAATACACCAAAATTGAATAAGGTATACCATTTTATCTATAACTCCTTTTTGGGAGGATTCGAGTGAAACTTGGAGGAGTTTCAAAGAATACATTGAGTAATATTATCTACAGGATCAGACTATTCCGAGAAGTGAGGAATTGTAGAAGTTGAAGAAGTCTCATGAAGCATTATCATGTTCTATGTGATGGTTGGTTGATAGTGATGATTTAATGTAAAGTTTTATTATCTCTCATATATTATTGGGTGGAAGGAAGGGGAAAGCATGGAGAGGTAAACCCTCTCTTGATATTGGAGGATTGTATCTTCCTTTTTGAGTTTTATCCCTCCCTGTTGGCATACTTACAAACAGAAGAAAACATGTGCGTGTTTGTCATTGATGGTGCATATCAACATGATCAACAGTGCAACGATAATGGCATGGAAATGATCAACAATGAAGAGCAACAATGATCGTTGGATCCCATTTAGAATTCTCGATGAACGTTAGATATGAATTCAAATAGGAGGAGCGCGTAGTAGAAGAAAGCAGATCTCAAGTGTCATATTTGAGCTCGAAGACCGACCTTCATTGGATCCAAAATAAGGAGCACGATCTTTAGGTGCAAGATGAAGCGGTCTTACAAAGTCCCGAAAGTAGGAGGATCGTCCATATTCAAGAAGGACACGTGTCGAGTGACTAGAATTTCGCTAACTTACACATTCGAGGAGTCAATAGAGCATGGTGTGGGAACTCGCGATATGCGATATCCCGAAATGATATGGGCCACCGGATCGAGGATTGATATGAACCCTTGGATCGAGGGTCATGGACAGTTGAATGCAGAGTACACGTGGAGAGAGGTCAGCCTTTCACTGACTGGAAATTCAAAGGAAGGAGGTTCTCAATCCTTTGAGTTCACAAAAAGAGAAACCACGATTTAATATGAGTCGTTGATCAAAGGGAGAGCGTGGACCATTGATTTGGCTCCATTTTGGAGTTTCAGATACCGAGAGTTGGAGGAGTCAATGAGACTCACGAAAAAAGTGTGAAATCATGAAGAGCTCATTTGTTTGGTGAGTGGTCATAGCACATGGTCACATCGTCGAGAGTTGGAGGGAGGATCTAGTGCAGCCAAGCTCTATTTTGTCAATCACAAAATGGAGAATTGAGACCCTTTATCACAAGAATGTCGAAATGTGAAATCGCAAAATCAATTTTGCTTAGCATTCAGTCACAACCAGTGGGCATATGAGATAAACATGAGACCCTATGGAATTAATCCAATGGTGTTTATTAATTGGGAATATGATCGAAGCGCTACTTTTGCACTTCACAGTTAATTGATCAGTTACGATTTAGTTAGAAGAACTGAATCATAGTTATTGGACGTTTGGTGATTCAGTTGCCGAGGCGTTTTCTTGGAGATTCAAGGTGTAACTGAATAGGTGGTATAGTATAAAATGGAAACAAAATGATTGTGGTAGGTTGGTTGTTCGAACTGGAAAAATGAGTTGAACTATAAGAAAGGTAAAATAACAGTATGCATAGTGTGAGATAAAACTCAGAGATGTTGAACAGACAGAAGTAAGAGAAGAATTGCAGAATAGTTTGAAGTAGAGAAGAACTGCAGAACAGATAGAAGCAGAGCAAAATTGTAGAATAAATAAAAGCAGAAAAGAATTGTAGAATAGATAAAAGAAGAGAAGAATTATAGAACATATAGAAGCAGAGAAGAATTACAGAATAGAGAAGAAGGGGTAAGAAGTAAGACACTTGTATTGTTTGTTATTCAATCATTTATTCTTAATCAGGGAGGTAGGGTTGTGCTAGGGAGGATTGTAGTCCTCTGTTATTCAATTTGGTGCTTGAATACTGAAAGTTGGATCTTTCATCTGGTTATGGATAGAAAAACAGGGTGGCATGGTGGTGCTTGGGAAAACACAGAGTTTTCTGTATACAAGTTGGTTCTTGTATAAGTGGAAGTAGGTGCTTCCATCCAGTTGGTGCTGGAACACTTAGGGAGTTGGTGCTTCCTTCTAGTGGGCACTAGAGAAACCAGAGAGTTGGTTCTCTCAACAAGTTGGAGCTTGTAAAACAGAGGTAGTAGCCTCACTTTGAGTTGGTTCTCAAATATAGATGATGTACATAACTTAAAAGACTGCATATCATTCTAATAAGAAGAGGTTTTCTCGCTTTATGGGTTTCCTCGTGAAAATTTTTCTCTATGTATATATTATGTGTGACTGATGTTCATTACTCATGTTGTTCATATGTTGTATAATATTGATGGTCAGTTGGAAGAGATTAAAAATTGTTTGAATAGTAATATATTGTTTAAGAACAGTAACAACTGATTCACCCCCCCCCCTCAGTTGTCTTAGTATTTTCGAAAATTGGTATCAGAGTCGGTTCCTTTATTTAAAGGTAGATCTATATGATTAAACATGACAAGTCATGAAAGGAATTCAACCAATAAGCCTCCTCTCTTTGATGGAACAAAATTTTCCTTCTGGAAGATTAGAATGAGATCATACTTAATGGCCTTAGGTGTTGATGTTTGGGATGTAGTAGAGATTGGATACATAAAGAATGTCGTGCTAGATTCCAAGGATGATAAGTTAGAATTTAGCTTTAATGCTAAGGGAATGAATTCTATCTTGAATGGACTTATAGAAGATGAGTTTGTAAAGGTGATTCATCTTCAAAATGCCAAAGAAATGTGGGATAAACTTATTAACAGTTATGAAGGAAATGAGAAAGTAAAAGACGCCAAACTTCAAACATATAGATTGAAATTTGAACAACTAAAGATGAATGAAGATGAAACATTCAACAAGTATTTTTTAAGAGTTGAAGAGCTTGTGAATGCCATGAAGGGTCTTGGTGAGAAAATTGAAGAATTATTTTTAGTTCAGAAGATTTTAAGATCTCTGCTTGATAAATTTATTCCAAAAGTCTCTACAATAGAAGAACTAAATGATCTTAAAACTCTATCCATTGATCAACTCCTAGGAACTCTAACTGCATATGAAATGAGAATTAGCAAAGATAAATCCATTACTAGAGAAGCATCTTTTAAAGTAGACAAGAATAATGATTCATAATTAGATGATATTGAGGCAAAATTTGTGAGAAGGTTAAAGAAAGGATCAGGAAAATATCAAGGTAAGCTCCCTTTCAAATGTTTTAACTGTGGTAAGATAGGTCAATTTGCATCTAAGTGTCCTCACCAGAAAAAGGATCATAACTTTGATGATGAAAAGAAATGCAAATTTAAGAAATATAGTAAACATAAAAGTTTGTGTGCAAACAATGATGACTCCTCATAAGACATAGATAGTGATTCATCATGTGAAGACAAAGTCAATGATTTTATGCGTATGGCTATGGGAGATCTTGATGATGAACATTTAGGAGGTGAAATGGATGATGGAGAAGATGTGGTGGATATGAAAGGTGAATTAATCAGTGCTTTGGAAGAAATTGACAGACTCAGATGTAAGAAGAGAAAACAAAAACAATAGTTGATGCAGTTTAAAATGAATGATAAAAAACCTGATGAAGACTTTGCTCAACTAAAAGTAGAGTTAGAAGAGGCAAAGAAAATAGAAGACATTCTGAAACAACAATTATCAGAGAAGAAAGTGAGGTGTGAATCCTTAGAAGAAGAGATAGTAAAAAACAAAAAAGAAATGGAGAAGTTTAAGGCATTGTATCACCAAAATCTGTCAAGTATTAAATTCACAGAAGAATTAACTTCCATTCTAAATCAGCAAAGGAATCCAAAGTTGAAATCTGGCTTGGGCTATGAAGAAGGATCAAGTAGTGATCATCCAAGTAAT
This sequence comes from Picea mariana, assembly GCA_032191745.1. Classification (NCBI taxonomy): domain Eukaryota; kingdom Viridiplantae; phylum Streptophyta; class Pinopsida; order Pinales; family Pinaceae; genus Picea; species Picea mariana. The sequence goes on from JASDQU010099748.1 coordinate 461,917, forward strand.
ACAGAACCCATCAAGTTTGTCAAATCTACAATCATTGACAACAACCACTCTATAGAAACAAAGAAACAAAATCATCCACCAAGAAGGAATGAAAGAAAAAGTACCAGAACAGAATCTGTAGATCAGATAAACTATTAGCATGGAAGAAATCGACCCACTCAAAGAACACAGTATGTTTCCAGGTACAAAGGATTTTTCTATGGATTTTGTTTTTTCTGTTCTAACTTTGGTCACAAAGTTATAACTTGTTCTTTGAGATTTAGATATGAGAAATCAAGTTATTCAAGGAGTAATTATATGCCACCACAAAGATTGAGACAGCCAAGCAACAAATGATCACAGATTATAAATCATGTGATGACTGGGAGAAGGACGTAGATAAAACTTAACAACAATTATGACAATAACAATCGTTATGATATGTTATTTAGTGAACCAGAATGTTACAACTACCATAATTATGGACATAAAGCTCCAGACTGTCGCTTAAGGAACTATAAGCCAGATATGCATCCTGCTGCCGAAAATTTCAAGGTTTGGAAGAAGAAAGAAGATGACTAGTGTGGATTAGTGTTATCAGCCCAAAGAAAAAAGAATCCCTAGTATATTGATAGTGGATGTTCCTAACATATGACTGGAGACAAAAGTAAGTTTCTAACTCTAAGTGAAAACATATTAGGGAATGTAACTTTTGGAAACGATGCACCAGGAAAAATAAAAGGTAAAGGAATGGTAAGCCTGAGTAATGGAAAAGGAAAATATCAAGATGTGTTGTTTGTAGATGGTTTGAAACATAATCTACAAGTGTCAGTCAAGTTTGTGACAAAGGGTGTGAAGTTATTTTTACTTCTAAAGATTGTAAAATAAAGTCTTTGAATTCAGAACAACCGGTTGCAAAAGGGATAAGAACATAAAACAATGTCTATGTGTTAAAAAAAGAAAAAGAAGAGTGTCACTTAAGAAAATATGATGAAAGTTGGCTATGGCATAGGAAACTTGGACACCTAAATTTTGAACATATAATCAAGATTAGAAACAATGGGGTGGTAAAAGATCTTCCAAAGATATCAAAGCCATGTGAATCTGTTTGCAAACCTTGCCAGATAGGAAAGCTTACTCACACTCAGTTCAAATCTAAAAAAAATCCTTCAACAGAAAAACCTCTCCAGCTAGTACATATGGATTTATGTGGACCATCAAGAAAAGAAGGTACATGAAATGAAAAATATTTTATGTTGATTATTGATGATTATTCTAGACTAATGTGGGTTGCCTTTTTGAAGGAAAGATCTGAAGCATTTGAAAAATTCAAAGTGTTTAAGGCTCTGATTGAGAATCAAATAGGAAAAAGATTGAAGGAAGTAAGGTTTGATAGAGGAGGAGAGTTTAGTTCATGGAAATTCAAACAGTTATATGCTAAACATGGAATCAAACGAGAATACACTATTCCAAGAACACCACAAAAAAATGGAGTAGTTGAGAGGCATAATAGATCAGTTCAACAGATGGCAATATCATTGGTGAATGAAAGGAATATTTCTCAGACATATAGGGTGGAAGAAATCCATATAGTTGTTCATGTTCTTAACAAAGCTCATCTCAGGCCACATAGTGACAAGACTCCTTATGAACTATGGTTTAGAAGACCTGCTTCAATCAAGCATTTTAAAGTCTTTGGGAGTAAATTTTATATCAAGAATAATGATGAAAATATTGGCAAATATGATGATAGGGCTGATGAAGGTATCTTCTTAGGTTATGCTACAAACAATAAAGGGTATAGATGCTACAATAAGAGGCTGCATAAATTGGTTGACTGTATCGACATAAAATTTGATGAAGAAATCTCGGTACAAAATGTAAGCATTGTTGAACCAAGCACATAAGATATAGTTGAATATGAAGATGAACATTTCCTAGAATAAAAAAGAGAAGAATATGAGTCACATGAAGATACAAATACTCAGGCTGACACAAATCAGCAGAAAGAAACAAAACCACCTCTCAGAATTGTTAGAAAGAATCATCCTGAAAATCAGATAATTGGAGATATAAACAAAGGAGTTCAAACAAGAAGGAAATTAGTGAAAGACACAGAACAATATCAGATTGCCTTTCTATCTATGATTGAACCTAAAAATTTTGATGAAACCAACCATGATGATTGGATTAGAGCTATGAATGAAGAGCTTGATCAGATTGAAAAGAACAATACTTGGGAGCTTGTTCCTAGACCCGAAGATAAGAATGTAATAGGTTCCAAATGGGTGTTCAAGAATAAAATGAATGAAAAAGGACAAGTTGTTAGAAATAAAGCCAGATTGGTCTATAAAGGGTATACACAAGTTGAAGGTCAGGATTTTGATGAAAATTTTTCACCAGAGGCGAGATTGGAAGCCATCATAATGTTTCTTGCATATTCATGTCATAAGAACTTTAAAGTTTATCAGATGGATGTTAAGTCAACATTTCTTAATGCATATCTAGAGGAAGAAGTATATATGGAGAAACCTGAAGGATTCTCATTGAAATATAATCTTGATTATGTTTGCAAGTTGAAGAAGGCTTTATATGGATTGAAACAAGCACCACGAGCTTGGTATTATAGACTGGACAAATTTTTACAAGACAAAGGGTTCAATAAAGGTACTGTTGACAACAATATCTACATCAAGTCTGAAGGTGATGATTTACTAGTTGTTTTGGTTTATGTAGATGACATTATTTTTTGTTATACTAATGATTCCTCTTTTCAATGGTTTGCTAACTCTATGAAAACATAGTTTGAGATGTTCATGATAGGTGAACTTTCATAATTTCTTGGTTTACAAGTAAATCAGAGTTCTGCAGGAATATTTATCTCTCAAGAAAAATATTTGAAAGAGATGTTGAAGAAATTTTAGATGGAAGATTCTTTCCCTATTAGTACACCTATGGTGGTTGGTTGCAAGCTCAATAAAGATGATATTTCACTTGATGTTGATCAAAGGACATATCAATCAATGATAGGAAGTCTTCTATACATCACAACATCTCGTCCTGATATAATGCAAGTTGTTGGAATGGTAGGTCGTTATCAGTCTACTCCTAAACAAAGTCATTTAGTAGTTGTAACTAGGATATTCAAGTACTTGAAGGGCACAATGACTTATGGTCTGTGGTGTCCTAGAAAATAGAACTTTCAGTGAACTTATTATTCAGATGTTGATTGGAAAAACTGTGTGGATGAGAGAAATAGCACCAGTGGAGGATCATTATTCCTAGGTAACTCATTAGTAGCATGGCTTAGTAAGAAGAAGGGATCCATCTCCTTATCACCTATAGAGGCAGAATACATTACTGCTGCTACTTGTTGCACACAAATTCTATGGATGATACAAACTCTTACAGATTTGAAGGTAACTTATATTGATCCCATTCCACTTCACTGTGATAACACCAATTCCATCAGTCTCTCTAAGAATCATGTACTTCATTCAAAGTCAAAGAATATACCTGTAAAATATAATTTTCTCAGAGAACATGTTACAAACATAATTGTCTAGGTGAATTATATTCCTTCCATAGAACAAATAGTTGATATATTTACTAAACCATTAGCAGCAAAACCTTTTGGATATCTTCGTCAGAAGTTGCGGGTTATATCTTTATTTGTCTAATCTGTTCACCTTGTCAGGGGGAGTATGTGATTGTCACATATATGATACTTTTGAGATGTATTACAACATCTCAGGGGGAGCGTGTTTCTTCTTTGACATTGATGTCAAATGGGGAGAAAAATTGTGGTAAGAAGTGTGGTAAGGATGTTATAGTGGTATGTTTGGTTGCATGTTCAATAGGAAGAGTAGCAGTCCAGGTAGAGAGTGCAGAGTGCATTTCTTCAGGTTCAAGGTTACCATCAATGCCAAAGGGTGTGATTGTTGGCATACTTACAGACATAAGACAATGTGTGCATGTTTTTCATTGATGTCACAGATCAACACGATCAGAAGCACAGTGATAATGGCATGGAAATGATCAACAGTGAAGAGAAATAGTGATCATTGGATCCCATTCAGAATTCCTGATGACCGTCGGATCTAAATTCCTGTAGGAGGAGCGCGCAATAGAAGAGAATAGATCTCAGGTGGTAGATCTAAGCCCAAAGACCGACCATCATTGGATCTAGAAGAAGGAGGATGATCTTTACATGCAAGATGAAGTGGGCTTACAAAGTCCCGAAAGCAGGAGGACCGTCCATCTTCAAGAAGGACACGTGGTGAGTGACTAGAATTTCGTTGACTTACACATTGGAGGAGTCAATAGAGAATGGTGTGGGAACTTGTGATATGCGATATCCCAAAATGATCTGGGCCATCGGATCATGGATTGATATGAACCCTTGGATTTAGGGTCATGGATAGTTGGATGTAGACTACACGTGGTGAGAGGTCAGCCTTTCATTGACTGGAAAGTCAAAGGAAGGAGGTGCTCTATTCTTTGAAATCACGAAATGTGAAACCACGATTTAATATGAGTCATCAATCAAAGGGATAGCGTGGACTATTTATCTAGCTCCATTCGGAGTTTAGGATACCGAGAGTTGGAGGAGTTAATGAGACCCACGATAAAAGTGCGAAATCACGAAGAGATCATTTGTTTGGCGAGTGGTCATAGCGCATAGTCACATCATCGAGAGTTGGAGGGAGGAGCTAGTGCATCCAAGCTCTATTTCAGTGATCAGGACATGGAGAGTCGAGACCATTCATCACAAGAATGCCGAAATGAAAAATCGCAAAATAAATTATGCTTAGCGTTCGGTCACAGCCAGTGGGCATATGAGATAAATGAGAGGCCCTATGGAATTAATCCAATGGTGTTGATTGATTGGGAATATGATCGAAGGGATATTGTTTCACTTCACAGTTAATTGATCAGTTACAATTCAGTTAGCATAACTGAATCATAGTTATTGGAAGTTTGGTGATTCAGATGCTAAGGCGTTTTCTTGGAGATTCAAGGTGTAACTGAATAGGTGGTATAGTATAAAATGGAAACGCAATGAATGTGGTAGGTTGGTTGTTTGAACTAGAAAAATGAGTTGAACTATAAGAAAGGTAAAATTACAGTATGAACAATGTGAGATAAAACTCAGAGATGCTGAATAGACAGAAGTAAGAGCAGAATTGTAGAACAATTTGAAGCAAAGCAGAACTACAGAATAGATAGAAGCAGAGAAAAATTGCAGAATAGATAAAAGCATAGAAGAATTGTTGAACAGATAAAACCATAGAATAATTTCAGAATAGATAGAAGCAGAGAAGAATTGAAGAACAAAGAAGAAGGCGTAAGAAGTAAGACACCTGTATTGTTTGTTATTCAATCATTTATTCTTAATCAGGGAGGTAGGGTGGTGCTAGGGACGACTGTAGTCCTATGTTATTCAATTTGGTGTTTGAATACTAAAAGTTGGATATTTCATCTGGTTGTGGCTAGAAAAACAGGGTGGCAGGGTGGTGCTTGGGAAAAAATAGGGTTTTATGTATAGAAGTTGGTTCTTGTATAAGTGGAAGTAGGTGCTTCCATATAGTTGGTGTTGGAACACTCAGGGAGTTGGTGCTTCCTTCTAGTGGGTGCTAGAGAAACCAGAGAGTTGGTGCTCTCAACAAGTTGGAGCTTGTAAAATAGAGATAGTAGCCTCACTTTGAGTTGGTACTCAAACATAGATGATGTACAAAACTTAAAAGAATGCATATCATTCGAAGAAGAAGAGGTTTTCTCCGTTTATGGGTTTCCTCGTGAAAATCTGTCTCTGTGTATTGTTGATACTGAGAGGGGAGTGAATCAGTATCAAGTACAATTTAAAACCTTTTTCAAATTATACTTAAACCATTCAATTATATCCAATGAGAAATGAACAATAGTATAAGAGTTACACCAATACACCACAACACACCATGCACAATATATGAGAAATAATCAATAGTTATTGTTCAAGGGAAGTAATGACTTCCAAAGGTAGCTAAAGATTCCTAATGTAAAGGGAGGGATAAAACTCCAAGAGGAAGATAAAATCCTCCAATATCAAGAGATATTTGAACTCTCCATCCTTTCCCCTTCCTTCCACCCAAGAATATACGAGTGATAATAAAACTTTACATTAAATCATCACCATCAACCAATCATCACATATAGCCTGATAATGCTTCCCGAGACTTCTTAAATTTCTGTAATTATTGAATTCTTGGAGTACTCTGATCCTCTAGATAATATTACTCAATGTATTCTCTGAAACTCCTCCAAGTTTCACTCCTTGAATCCTCCCGAAAAAGAAGTTATAGAGATAATGGTAGACCTTGTTCAATTCTGGTTTATTTAGGAGACCGAAATTGTACAGAATGCCCTGTGCTCAATATTTAACATCAGATTCTGAAACTCGCACAAAAGAAACTACCGTCCATACTATTTCCAATGAAATTTTCCCCATGTCATTTGGATTCTCTTTGAAGAAGTTAGGACTGTTTTACCCGGAACACCTATTTATTGACTAGCTTCAGGATTGGTCACAAACCCTATATTCCACAGAGTGTATCTCCATAATTATAGTGAATCAAGAACTAAAATTTTTACCATAGGTACCTTGATATGTCTTCTCAATACCAGAGAAATTTCACCATATAAATCGTTCTAGAAAAAAAGTTATAGAAAAAATGGTAAGATGACCTGAAAATAACATAGCTTAGAGCACATCACCAAAAGACTTCATCCTCCCTTGAAATTCGGCCTTCTTTACTTTTGATTTCCTCTTAAATTCAAATTGTGTTTCAAATGAATGTATAATGATATTTATTTATACCATTTATGTAACTTCCTTTTAACATTAGGGACGACCTGACAATTTCTTATTTTGTAATTTGTTTCTTTAATTATCTTCAGGGCCTACATGTACTTCCTTCTTCAATTCACTTTGTCATCTTCAAAAAATCATTTCTCCTCAACCATGAGGATCCACGTGACGTGCCACATACCATCAGAAACAACATGATTTATACTATCCATCCATGGGTCTTGTATCTACATGTGCATTTTCTTTCATGTCCAAATGCCTTCATCAATCTTGCGGTCCAAAACCCATGACTAGGGTTGACATCAATGACAATATCCAATCTTCCAACAATATCCCCCTTTTGCATTGATGGAAACACTCATGCTCCCCCTATCATTATGATCCCAATTTCTCTCCCCCTTTGACATCAATGGAAAAGGGTAGGGATTCTCTCCCTGAGTTTAATGGCAAAAGGTAACTCTCTTCTTTGGGGCTGCTCCCCCTGAACATATGTCACTCAATAATACTTCATCCTTATATTTGTTCTTTGGGACTTTTTCTTCCTTGGAATCATTTTGTGTGGCTTCTGTCTTCTCTCTCTTCTTCATGTCTAGGATGTATATGTTGTTCGGTCTTCTTGTTGCAGTTGCAACCAATCTTCCTGAGTTATTTTCTCTGATTTTAAATTTTCAGGAGTCAAACGTAAGAGTATATCCTTGATCACACATTTTACTAACACTGAGAAGATTATGCTTCAAGTATTCAACCAATAGGACATTCTTTTCTTTTACATTTTTTCTTCCAAGTTCTACTACACCTTCTCCAAGTATTTTGGCAGATGATTCATCTCCAAATGCAACATTTCCACCCTTTCTCTTCCAACTAATGAATTTGTCTTGATCCCCGGTCATGTGTGAAGAACATCCCTTGTCTATGTACCATTCATCTTCTTCTTGACATTCTTCAGCAGCCAATGCTATTCAACAATCTTCATTGTTTGGAATCTTTCCTTCTCCATACTGTGGTTGGCATAGGGACATCTTCATTCATATATCTGCAATCTCATGCTTTGTGACCAAGATAATTACATTTGTAGCATGCAATATTTTTGTCCATCAATGGGGAAAATGAATTATAACTTCTGTTGACAAATCCACGATTATTTCCATATATTCTATTTATACCATTCATGTTTCTTGTGTATGTGTTCCTTTCATTGATTATGAAATTAATTGCCTTATGTCCAAAATTTTTGCAAGTATAACAATGACCAAGAAAGAAATTTTGATACCTTGGAGTAAGTGGGCTTCTTTGTGATGTAGACCAACTGGGTTCATGATCTATTCTTCTGTAGTTTCCTTCATACTGATTGAAGCTTATTTGATTCCTGAAGGTAGGAGGTCTTCTTGGATATTCATCTCTTTTGTAATCATTCCTTCTTTCTGGTATCTTGGTCTACTTCTCATCAATTGTCTGCGTAGCTCTTTCTTCAACCTTCTTGTTGGTATTTTCATCTTCTTTGTATGAAGTTTCACCCATGCATCCAAGATGTGTTAAGTCTTTTGTCACTTGAGAGTTTCTTAAGCTCTTTCTCAATGGGACAACTTCTTGTTCAAGTTTCTCACAATCTTCTCCTTTCTTCATCATTTGGACATTTCTTACTTCTCCTATTCTTATTTCTTCTTCGAGTAGAGTTTTCAAGGAAATGGTTTCTTATCTTAGTTTCTCAAAGTCTTCTAATTATTTCTTCAAGCTTACAACTGTCTTTTCACAACTACCCAATTCGCTTCTTAGTTTTCTTTGCGTGTCTTTGAGCTTGCTATTTTCAATCTAAACATGCTTCAATTTTTTAAGATTCTCATCTTCTTGTTGAATAATTTTTTCTTCATGATTTTCTTCTTCAGTGTCATTTCTTTCAATCCTTGGATGAGGACATTCAAATTCAACATGACCTACTCCTTCACAATTAAAGCAAAAGAACTGACCTTTATTTTCTTCTTTGAAATATGAGATGTTGCAATTTGCTTCAACTTCTTCTTCTTCTTCTTCTTCTTCTGCTTCTTCCCTTACATAAAGGTCTTGTAGCTTGTCCCAAATATCTTTTGATGATGCACATGATCCCACCTTGGATTTCACTAAATCTGTCAATCCATCCAGGATGGTATCTATTGCCAATTTGTTGTTCATTTTTTCTTCCTTCTGAGTTGCAGTCTTTGGTTTCTTCAAAACATTGTATCCTAAAGTAACTGAGAACCAAACATTTTCCCCAATATATTTCAAGTAAGTTTCCATTCTGTTACTCCAGTATTCAAAATTGCTTCCATCAAATGGTGGAATCCCATTTGGAATTTTGTCTTCCATTTCTTCTTAGGATCTTCCTTCCAGTGGTTAAACTGTACTAAAGGTAACCCCCTCTGATACCAATTGTTGATACTGAGAGAGGGGTGAATCAGCATCAAGTACAATTTAAAACCTTTTTCAACTTGTATTTAAACCATTCAATTATATCCAATGAGCAATGAACAATAGTATAAGATTTACACCAATACACCACAATAAACCATGCACAATATACGAGAAATAATCAATAATTATTGTTCAATGGAAGTAATGACTTCCAAAGGTAGCTACAGCTTCCAAATGTAAAGGGAGGGATAAACCTCCAAGAGGAAGATACAATCCTCCAATATCAAGAGAGAGTTGAGCTCTCCATCCTTTCCCCTTCCTTCCACCCAAGAATATACAAGAGATAATAAAAATTTACATTAAATCATAACCATCAACCAATCATCACATAGAACCTGATAATGTTTCCTGAGACTTCTTCAATTTCTGCAATTCTTCAATTATTGGAGTACTTTGATCATATAGATAATATTACTCAATGTATTCTCTGAAACTCCTCCAAGTTTCACTCCTTGAATCAATTTTGGTTTATTCAGGAGACCGAACTTGTACAGAATGCCCTGCGCTCAATATTTAACATCTGATTCTGAAACTCACACACAAGAAACTAAAGTTTGTACTATTTCCAATTAAATTTTTCCCATGTCATTTGGATTGTCAATGAAGAAGTTATGATTGTTTTACCCGGAACACCTATTTATTGACTAGCTTCAGGACTGGTCACAAACCCTATCTTCCATAGAGTGTATCTCCATAATTATAGTGAATCAAGAACCGAAACTTTTACCAAAGGTACCTTGATATGTAGTCTCAATACCATAGAAATTTCACCATCTGAATCATTGTAGAAAACAAGTTATAGAAAAAATTGTAAGATGACCTAAAAATAACATACCTTAGAACACATCACCAAAAGACTTCATCCTCCCTTGAAATCCGTCCTTCTTTACTTCTAATTTTCTTTGAAATTCGAATTGTGTTTCAAATGAATGCATAATGATATTTATTTATACCATTTATGTCACTTTCTTTTAACATTAGGGCCGACCTGACAATTTCTTATTTTGTAATTGTTTTCTTTAATTATCTTTAGGGCCTACATGTACTTCCTTCTTCAATTCACTTTGTCATCTTCAAAAATTCATTTCTCCTCAACCATGAGGATCAATGTGACATGCCACATACCAATGGAAACAACATGATGT
>JASDQU010099748.1:472352-547213 GCA_032191745.1 Picea mariana
ACTTTCTTTTAACATTAGGGCCGAACTGACAATTTCTTATTTTGTAATTGTTTTCTTTAATTATCTTTAGGGCCTACATGTACTTCCTTCTTCAATTCACTTTGTCATATTCAAAAATTCATTTCTCCTCAACCATGAGGATCAATGTGACATGCCACATACCAATGGAAACAACATGATGTATACTATCCATCAATGGATCTTGTATCTACATGTGCATTTTCTTTCATGTCCAAATACCTTCATCAATCTTGCGGTCCAAAACCCATGAATAGGGTTGACATCAATGACAACAACCAATCTTCCGACATGTATATATTATGTGTGACTGATGTCCATTACTCATGATGTTCATATGTTGTATAATATTGATGGTCACTTAGAAGAGCTTAAAAATTATTTGAATATTCATATATTGTTTAAGCATAGTAACAATTGATTCACCCCCCCCCCTCTCAGTTGTCTTAGTATTTTCAACACTCCCTTTATATTTGGAAGCTGTAGCTACCTTTGGAAGTCATTACTTCCATTGAACAATAACTATTGGTTATTTCTCATATATTGTGCATGGTGTATTGTGGTGTATTGGTGTAACTCTTGTACTATTGTTCATTGATCATTGTATATAATTGAATGTTTTAAGTATAAGTTGTTTTTTTTTCTTAAATTGTACTTGATACTGATTCACCTCCCTCTCAGTATCAACAAAGTATTGTTAATCAATAAAATTCAAGATAAATTATTGTTATGATGTTCCCCCCTTGAAGGCATCATTGAATTTGTTTTCTTCTTTCACTATTGTTTTATGAGATAGTTGGTTACATCCCACTTCTGCTTTCTGTTTCTTCATCCATTTTGAGATTCAAGAGAGCAAGTCCGGAAAAAATTTCTCCTCAAAGTCAAAGAGAAAATTTTGGTTGAATGATTATGCTTATATGAATAAAACCCCTCATACTTAACACTTTCCATGAGTTATTCCCAAATTATCGGTCATTTTTCCATTAAATCTGCTCACTTCCCCCTGTGGCATAATCATTCTGATTTACATCTTCTTGATATGATGTTACTTGGTCTGTGAAACATACATTTTGAGTTTTAATATGTTGGAAACAAGTTTCCCTATGGAGTCTCCAGTTTGTCGATGATTAAAATTGCAACAAGGAATTTCGCCCCCAAAGTATTACTAAATCTCTATTATTTAAATTATGCTAATAATATAATACTAGTAGGTGGGACCCCCTTGTAGACTGGAGGCTCAAAGATAGTCATATCACACATATTTTGTTGTTGTTTCGACACTTCTTGCGCAGTCTTATATGGTTGACAATGTAGTCTTGGTTTCATTTTTAGATAAGTAATATATGGATGATGCATTTTATGGGTTGTTTCTGCAATTCAAGGCATTATTTTTATGTTATGATGGGCATATATTTACAGTTTCTATGAATTGATCATGTCACAAATCATCGTGATATACTATCTGGCCACATACACAAAAGAAACATGTTAGTAATAGCATAACCAAAACAAAGAAAAGAAATTGGTGAAAACATCCTAAAAGGAAAGGATCTATGTTTGAGTTATGTTAAGAATTATATGCATATGAAAAGGTAAAAGAGGATAGTCCTAACTATTATATGGTTGATTAGTGGCTATGCAATTTCATTTGTTTTATTTTGGGCGCATATAACATTGCAATGCATATGGTATGGCATGAAAAAATTGGCAAAGGTTAACACAAATGTTTTGGGTGGCGCATTGGGCAAGGAATATCATCACAATTATAAATGGTTTGGAAATTGATTACATGGTTTAAATGATATGGTGAGTGTTGGTTGTCTTGTACCTCAGAATTGAATAGGATATGAGATGGAAGAAACGTGGAGTAAATGCATGTCACTTCCTACTCCCCCCACTAGGTCGTCACCCTAGCATTGTTCATTGTTGCATTCGGTCTGTTGGTGGTTAAGCTCCGCATTTCAGGCTTGGGAAGAAAACTCTCAACTAGATCTCCCTTTCAAGCTCTCTGATTACAGGTATGATTATTTTTCATCCCATCCATGAATTATGCTATGTGTATGAATAAACAATGGCTCAATGATGCTTGGGTTTGTGTTTTCCTGAGAGTTGAACTGTGTAAACGCATGATTTTTCTCTATGGAATGACTGTGTAATTGTTCGGATTTCAAGTGAAAGAATTGGTTTTGGTGAGTGGTGCATTCATTGGTTTCTTTGTTGGTTAAACTCGTGGTGAGTCTCTGTGGATTTTTAAGTGAATATGGGTATTATCGCTCTATGTATTAATGGTGGGGGGTTCCACTTTGTGTATTCTTTTTCATTGCTTCCTCATAGTCATGAGCATAACCCTATCCAGTCGTGTTCAAAGTGTCATTTGGTTGTTTTGTATTTCTTGAACCAGAGTCATGGTTTTGGGCTTATTCACATGGTATTGGTACCAAAGTATCATGAGAATCAGTTTTGGGGCAGCCATAACGTCGATATATATGTTGTATGGTTGTAGGGAGATTCCTCAGGTTATGTATCCTCACCGATGTTGTTGTCAAATGGTTCGACTCTTAAGAAAATAGACAGAGGTTATACCTCTGTGTGTTATTTGTAATTGTTATTGTTTAGTGGAAATTCGCTTGTCCTATGAAAACGTAAAACACACTATGTGCATCATTTTTTCTACCCTTTTTGTTGTTTTTTCCTCTGTGGATAGTTGTTGTTCTATTTTCCCAGACCTAGAGTTATAAGGAAACCTTATGGCTTTCTATTGTTCTTGTATCGAAAGGGTTTTTCCTGTGGTTGATATGTCCCTGAGGACCTCATATTCTCTGTGCTATTGTTAAATGAGCACGCTCATGATTGTCTCCTTCTATTTGTTGTGCTAGAGCCCAATTTTAAAACCCCAACTGTTCTTCTCCATTTAGGCATCTTCTGGGTTGTCGAAGATTGGTTTATCAACTGGAATGGTTATGAAAATTTTCATCAAGTTCCTATCTCGTCTTTCTATGTTAAAGTGGTCGAAAGGTTGTGGTTTGGAATAAATAATAATATGCAGTCAAAGGCTACCTATTTTTCATTATACTCCTAATCACTGCATTCTTAGAACATTGTCTTGATTGCAAATTGGATATTCTTGTGTGTTTATCTAAGGCCGATCAAGATTATAGATGATTATGGAAATAGCGACTGTGTGTTTCATTATGTTCACTGTGCATATATTATTGAATCATCGTGCATACTGAAAATAGTTACATCGATAGTGATGAGGTTCGAAGTTTTATGTGGACTATGGTTTCATCACAAAAACTTATTGATTGATATGTTGAAGAACGTATGAAATCGAGCATGATTTAGAAGTCTGTTCAATTTGGAAAGGGACCTATGCATATGTTTTAATTGGCCGATTGTAAACTAATAGACAATGTATGAGATTTGTATAGTGATGTATTATGGGATAGAGGTGGAGCAATTTCATTGTCTGTTTTCTTTTTATTCTTAAAAGGAAAGGAAAGAAATTAAAGACCAAACAATTTCTTAACAAGACTATTGAATGGAAAATTGTTTCGATTATGAATTGATTGCACAAACTATTTTAATTAAGAATTTTTGAGGAATTTAAATGCTGGAACAGTGAGAAGTGTGATACACAATAATTATTGATATGGTTTTGGTTGTATTGAGTTTAGTACAGAGTTATGGTACTTGATTGGTTTCATGAACAATATTCGTTATTTCCCTGCCATTATCTCACTTTTCCGCACATTACAAATCCCCTCACTTTCACAAATTCACTATTCATGCCTTGTTCTTAAAATTAAATTATAGTTAAATGAAAACTCTATATTATAGTAGTTGATGGATGGCACAGGAATGAGTTACATTTGATATGTTATGTTATTACAATACAATTGTTTGTTTGATGATTTGTTGAGGAGTAACCATGATCTACCCCCCTTCATTTTACCACTTTTAGCTCAATACATCCCCTCATATATCCCAGAACCCTTATTCACCCCCTGCTCATTGACAAGTATTAAACGATTTTTTGGATTGGATTGCATGATTTTGATGTGTTGTTGAGCCAAAATTTGTTTCATATTTAAAGAGATGTCATGTATGGTTTGTTGAATAAACTAGTGGCTAACAATTAATGCATATAGGAATGAGCTTCTTCAATAGTGGAAGCCATGGACGGGGTAACATGGGAAGAGGAAATTGTAACAGGGGCCCTAGAAGGCCAAGGTTTTCTATACATTTTGATGTACACCCACATGATTTAAACCAACTATTCCAAGCTGGATTTTTTAACTAGATTGGAAAAGGAGTGGTCCAACCTCGGACAAAAAAGCCTCATTTCCAAGATCTGCATGTCCTTGGTATCCCAGTTCCCCCTCATGTCTCATTACAACCTGAAGTCCCTAAAAAATGATGGATGGAAAGAGATTGTCCATTCGGTAGCCTCCCAACATCATGGCTGGCCCAATTTGTCTCTACCTGCTCCTCGTCCATCGGTTAACCCAATTGTCCAAGCTTCCCCTACACACTCACCAATACAATCTTCTCACGCAAGCAAGAGATTAAAAACTGAATCCCACTAGGCACCTAATAAAGGAAAAGCTATTGCTTACCCCTCCTCTCCCTCAAATGACTCTGCTAAATCTGTTTCATCCCGCATTCATTTCAGAGATTATTTATCTCATGTTATCTGTGAGATCGGACCTAAAGGTTCCACACAGCCTAAGGAAAATTCATAGAAATCAAGGGGAGATAGTAGCAACAAAGGGAAGATTGCCTCCCAAAGTGGAAAATATGGTTTTTTAGTGTTTTTATTTATTGATTGTTGAGAACAGTTGACTGTTGAAGTTTTTGGACAACACACTATTTTTTGGATATGTTGGATATTATATTTTTTGGATATGGTTTCAAATATAATTGATATTAATTTTCAAAATTATGAGAGTGATGATGGGAGCCACAAGGAGGGATGTGTTTGATTGATTAATTAGTTGTGTTTATATTTGTTAAGAAACTAAAGGGAGTCATAAGGGGTCCCACCTACTAGTTATTATTTATTAAGACCCTTAATATTATTTTATAATTTTTTCCCCTAAACTAAAAGTTAGTTGGGTTTTAGTTAACTTAACTAAAAGAGGTAGTTTAACTACTTCAACTAATTATGATTGCTTAAAGGAAAAATAGAAGCAGGAACACGAGAAGAATAGAAGGAGAAATCATACTAAAGGTCCTATTGTAGACAACAAGATTCAAGGCTGAATTACATCATTCAGACACTTGGTTTTCAGAGAGTCAAGTGGGCAACAATCTGTAGCAAGCTGATCCAACTTTTAAAGTTCAGTTTCTTACTTTCTGTAAGAAGTCCTCTTGTATTGTTTTCATCAGGGACATCTAAGCTTGACTTTGGTCCAATCTTCCTCGGGGAATTTTGTAAAGAGAATGATTCTTTTGATAAATTGGAATACAATAAGTGATTTCTTTATATCTCATCTGTGTTGATTATTGACTTGGTATTTTTTCTTCTGTATCTACATTTAATTCTATATTTGTTATATTCAAAAAATTAAATAAATATTGAATTTTTCATAAATCTTTTATTTATAAGAAAATAATCCTAAGCCCTTGTAATCAATACTTGTGGATTAGGAAACAAATTTTGAGGCTATAAACATAGGGTGATATTCCCGTTTATTTTTCTCTAGCTAAGCAATATCTGAAAATGCTTGAGTATGACCATTTCATATATTTTCCTCAACAATACGTAAATTCTTCCGTTAAATCTCAGTAATCCATCATTCTCTGATGAATAAACTTCATACCTCAGTACCTGTTGGATTACTGAGAGGGGGGGTGATTTAGTAATAGAGAAATTTAATCCTTTTTCACCATAAAATGCAAGTGTTATATCAATTTAGTATTATCATCCAATAGTTGCAGAGTAAATACACAATGAACAAACGAGAAATCACACCCATACACATTACACCTATTTTTTACGTGGAAACCCAAAGCACAAGAAAACCACATAATGTTTTTTCTTATATGTATTTCAGAATTACATTCATTGGAAGAATCAACTTTGTTTGTTTTCCAACTGCAACTGGAAGGAAGCTCCAACCCCCTAGTTTCTCAAGCTACAACCTGAAGGAAGCTCCAACTCCCCAATTCTCTAGCTACAACCAGAAGGAGACTACAACCCCCTATGTTCTCTGTCTACAATCGAAAGGCGGCTACAACCACTTGTCCTTGCCTCGTCCAACCACCCTGACGTAGAAGTAGAATGATGGAACCACTTTCACACTATCACTGTGAGATATAATTTTGTAAACCTATAACAATCAACCTGCACTAAACAACCTATAACAATAACTTGAACCATGCATAAACCATGCATCAACATGTACCTCAACCTATAATCAACATGCAATCAACCTGTACCATAAAAAGTGCATCAACCATGCACCAACCTGTACCAAATAACATGTAGTAAACCTATACCATAAACAAGTGCGTTAACCATGCACCAAACTGTACCTCAACCTATACCATGAATAAGTGCATCAACCATGTACCAAACTTGTACCTCAACCTGTACCATGAACAAGCACATCAACCATGCACCAAACTATACCAAACAACTTGTAGTCAACCTGTACCATAAACAAGTTCATTAACCATGCACCAACCTGTACCTCAAGCTATACCATGAACAAGTGCATCAACCATGTACCAAACCTGTACCTCAAATTGTACCATCAACAAGTACATCAACCATGCACCAAACTTGTACAAACAACATGTCACAACAACCTGTCAAAACAACCTATCACAACAACCTGTCTCATCAATATTATCAACCAAATCAGACATACTCACCAAGATCAATCACCAAGACAACTCTCAAATATGTGAATCAACCAAGCATAACACAACTCATAATCATCACCAAGATCAATATATGCTTCTAATAATATACCAATACAAGTATGCTACATCATCCATAAACCATGTGTCAACAATAATACTAACAAGTTCCTCCAACCATGTACCAAGTACGTACCAATCATGTATCGACCACTCATCAACTATGACTCATCAATATGTACCAACATCATCAACTATACACCTCATCTATGTGCCAACTCATCAACTACTTGTCTCAACCACATGTACCTCAACCAAAATCCCTCATCAATTTCATCATCCAAATATGATTTGTAACTATGTAATAGAACTGGTGTATATGATCACATACCTACAAACCTTCCTTAACTTTCACAACAAGAGACTAGCATTTTCATCAAACTTTTCTTTAGTCTCACATGACTAGTTTGGGATTAGTCAACAACCCTAAATTGAAATAATCATAACTATGTACCTGTAATGAATAAATATATGAAAATGGTACAATATGTTCTTTAGTTTATTTTATGCAATTCCTCTAGGTGCTACTTGGAACCTCTCAGAAAAGGAGTTATAGAAAAAATTCCATACCTTGCTGAATTTTGGCTTATTCTAGAGAGCAACCTTGTAAAGCGTGCCCCGCACAAAATATTTGTTGAATCGATATGAAAAAATTACACATAGTACTAAAGACTGTAATCTAACCAAAACATTTTTTCTTAATGAATTCAGATCTGTTATGAATAATTTACGACGTCTTTACCCGAAACACATGTTTTAGACTAGTTTATGGACTAGTCACAAACCCTATTTTCCACTACGTGCAACTCCAAAAATACAACGACCCACAAGATGAAATTTTTACAATAGATACTTGGATATGTTTCCTCAACATCCTAATTATTGCATGGTCTGAATCATTCTATAAAAACAATTATTTTGAAAATGGTGAGATGACTTGTAAATAACATACCTTAAAGAGCATCATCACAAGAATTTATCCTCCCTTGAATTTCGGCCTTCTTTACTTCACCTTCTCTCTGAAATTTGGATTATATATACTTTGTTTACCTCAATCACCTATAGATATTCAATATTCTCAAGTGTGATGTAAAATGAGAGAGCATTTCCTCTTATTTATACTTTCATGTAGCTTCCTCAAGGGGTTACCTTTTAACCATCTTAACCCACTTTTCTTATTTTAGGGTTAACCAACTTCTAACCACTTGTCCAATTAGTAATTTATCCATTAACTTTATTATTTAAATAATTTATTTTGTATCCACTTTGAATTATAGTACACTCATCACTTCACTTTACCTCAAGGGGTTACCTTCTAACCATCTTAAACCACTTTCCTTATTTTAGGGCTAACCCACTTTTAACCACTTGTCAACTTAGTAATTTCTCCATTAATTTTAATATTTAAATAATTTATTTTGTATTTACTTTGAATTATAGTACACTAATCACTTCACTTTATTATTTACCTTCTAAAAATCTCTTAAACCACTTTGACTACTTTGACCTTTTGGGGCCTCTAGATGACTCACGAGGGTTCTCCAAATTCGTAAGGCCGTAACTCTTAGACCATGAGGAGTTATGTGACGTTCCACATACCACTGGAAATGGAATGAAATGTACTATCCATATAGAGAATTATTACCTACAAATATATTAAAAATCATACCATTATCCATCAAACAAACTTGGGTCCATTAACCAAACCTGGGTTCTCCAACTTCTCATGGCCATAAATCTCTAATTGTGAGGAGTTATGTGGTGTTCCACATACCACTGGAAATGGACTGAAATGTACTATCCATATAGAATAGTAATACCTTCAAATATATTAAAACGCATACCATTATACATGAAATAGCCTTGGGTCCATTACCCAAACCTTTGTGCTACTGGAATTCGCTACCGGAATTTCTTCAAGGGTTGACATCAATGACAACCAAAAATCCATACCAACTGTCCATCAACCTAAGCTAATTGTTTGAAAATCTCCCCCTTTGACATTGATGGAAACACCAACATTGATGGAAACACTTATTAATGATAAAATTCATGCTTATACTGCTCATCAATGTTTCTATCTCTCCCCCTTTGACATCAATGGGGCAGGGCATCACCCCTTGGGGCTGCTCCCCCTGACTAAACTCTCCTTGGGATGCTCCTCCTAACTAAACTCTCCTTGGGCTACTCCCCCTATCTACATGCCCCTGTTCTCTCTCTCCAAGAATTTCTATCCTGCATCCAATATATATATCCCCCTTTTTTGTCAATGGAAAAGGTGTCTTCCATCTGGGGTTGCTCCCACTAACTGAACTGTCCTTGGGGATACTCCCCCTGACTAAGATCTTCCTAAAACTAATATCCCAACCTGAACTATCCTCTTTATGGTGCTTCCTCATGTAAATCTAATACATATAAGATAAGTATTTAAAAACATTCATTTTGGAGTAGAAATTACTCTGAGTCTCTGGCGAAGATACTCAAAGGATTCCCATGGAAGCGGTTTTGTAAAGATGTATGCCACTTGTTCTTTTGTGCCCACATATTCAAATCTGATTTTCTTCTCTGCAACCTGTTATCATAGAAAGTGATACTTGATTGTAATGTGCTTCACTTTGGAGTGCATCATCGGGTTCTTTGAGATACTGATGGAGCTTGTATTAATACAATAGATTGGAATGGGCTCATCATACTCAACCTGTATATCTTTCAGAGTTTTTTTTGTTCATAGAACCTATGTACAACATGTTGTTGTTGCAATATACTATGCCTCAACTTATATAAAGATATCGATGATTGTTTCTTTCTTAGCCATTATACTAAACACTCACCCAAGTAGAACACTGCTCCACTAGAGCTTCATTGGTCATCAATGCAATCTTCCCAATTTGCATCTATGTAGGCAATATGTGATATATCCTTTCCTTTTGGATACCATAATCCAAACTCTTGTATTCATTTGAGATATCTGAAAATCCTCTTCACTGCTAATACATGTGATTCCTTTGGTGCTTCTTGAAATCATGCTACCTTTCCAACTGCCTTCATTACATCTGGTTTGGATGTTTTCACATATAGTAAGCTACCAATCATTAACATGTATTGCCTCTAGTCTATAGACTTTGAATCATCATATTTTCTCAACTTGCAACTGGTTTGCATAGGAGTGGAAACTAGTTTGCAATCTTCCATTCTGAACCTCTAATTTCTCTCATATACTTAGTTTGAGAAATAAAAATTCCTTGGTTTCTTTGACATATCTGAAGACCCATAAAGAAGGATAGTTCTCCAAGTAATGACATTTAAAGTTCATTCTTCATATTGTTTTCAAATTTCTAGCTTAACCTGTCATTTGTACTTCCAAAAAAAATATCATCAATATAAATTTCAATTAATAAAATACTACCTTGAGTTACCTTGATGTAGAGGTTGTTGTCTGTGTTTCCTTTCCATAGTTCGTAGGGAGTTTTTTCATTCTTTTTTCTGAGAATTACTTTGTTTTGAATGTGAATTGTTGTATGCACAACATGTGTCCAAAAAATATCTGTCAATTTGGAATCCATTAGCATTGTTCGAGCCATTTCCTGTGTAATTATCATCCATTATGATAATGTTCCTTTTTATCTGAACCACTCTCTGAACCAATCTATTAATCCATGATCTCTTCCACTTTCATATATCTGTCCAAACCAGCTAAGTATTCTTACAAATCCATCTCTATCCATATTGTCCAAGATTCTACTTGCGAAACTGTCCATAATGCTGACCCATTTATCTCTATACTATCATGAAGTCTTGATTAATCTATCAAGCTGTACTTCTACTAATTGAATTCTCTAGATCTGTCTTCTCAAACTCTGCAAGATACTCGAGGGATGGTTCTTTGGTCTGTCACAACTATCAAATAGATTCCCCCTATCTAAAATTCATATTACCTGGTAGTCTCTAAGTCGGATGACTCAAAATAATTCCTTCTCTGATGTATATTCATCATCATCTTCATTGGTAGATTCATCATCTCTCTGAGCTATGACTTGTTTCTTTCTATCTATGGATTCATCTTTCACTACAATACCTGAAAGTACAATATCTTGAACATGTTCCCTATTTACTTGTCCTTCTTTGCTTTCATTTATTTTCCAAACATTTCTATTTTTGACATCCTTCTTTTTCTCTGTGGATTTTTCTTCATCTCGTTTTATTTCCAATTTTGTGATCTTTGGGACCTGGTCTTTGTTCACCAGTTATTCCTATGTTCTTATCCATACTTTCTTATATCTGATATCAGTGTTCTCTTTCATGGAAGTGTCGATCATGCTTCTACAATCACGAGCTATGTGTCCATAGTTATGACATTTGTAACATTCAATGTTATGTGGGGCCACATAGACATTTTTTACTTGAACATTTCTTTTATAATCCCTGCAATATGCAACCTTATGTCCAAAGTTAGTACAATAAAAACAATGACCATAAAAGAAATTTTCATACCTGGGAGTGAATGATCTTCTTTGTGGTGTAGTCCTTCTAAATTTCTGTCTTGATTGATCATCATCATGATTGAAGATTCTTTGTGGCTTGAACATGGATGGTGTTCTTGAAGATGTATCTTTATTAGTTTTCTTAGATTATGGTTGACCATGATTCATTCCTTTGAGTACTTCTGCATAACTCTTTCTATTTTCTTCATTCTTTTCTTCTAGCAACGCAAAGTGCTTTTCTTCATTCTCTACATCTGATGTGGATGTTTCTATCTCTTCAACGTTCTTGTTGAGCTTGACAATTTTGAGTCTTAGTGTGACAACTTCTTCTTCAATATTCTCAACCTCTTCTTCTTTCTTCATCATCTGAGACTTCATGACCTCTTCTATTCTCTTTGCTTCTTCAAGTTGGATTTTCAATGTAATTATTTCTTCTTCTAGTCTTCTCTCTTCTTGACCAAACTCTTCCTCAAGTTGGTTTAATTCATTGGTTATTTCCTTGAAATGATCCATCAATATATTTTCCCTCTTTTCTGCTTCTTCCTTTTTTGATGCTATGCTGGCTTCTAAACATTTCTTTTGATATTCTAGAATTTCTTCAATTCTTCTAGCCTCTTCTAGTTGAGCTCTTAAATTCTTGATGACCTTCTGATATTTTTTGGAACCTTGAACACTTTCCTTTTTCTTCGTCAATTATTTCTTGGATGACTTGTTTTCTTCTCTTTCTTTATTTAAATATTCAATTGCACTAATCATTTTTTCTCTGTAAACAACTTCTGCTTCTTCATATTCATCCTCTTCTAAATCTGTCTGACATGATGAACATATTTCTTCTTGTTCTGTATCTACATCTTCTTTGGCACTTTCTGAATCTGTGATGGGTGAAGAATATATGTCATGTAACTTATCTCAAAGTTCTTTGGCTGATGAACATTTACCAACCTTTTCTCTTACCGAATTAGGTAACCCTTCCCAAATGAAATCCATTTCTATTTTGTTATTCTTCTTCAATTCCTTCTTGGGTGTAGTATTTTCCCTTTTTGAACTATCATATCTTGTAACAACTAATAGCCAAATATAATGTCCCTGTGCTTGTAAAAATACTTTCATCCTTATGATCCACATCTAATACTTAAAACCATCCTGACCATTAAACATTGGTACTCTATTCTTAGAATAATCCATGATCTCCTTCCAGTGGTTAAATTGTTTCATGAAGGAAACTGCTCTAATACCAATTGTTGGATTACTGAGAGGGGGGGTGAATCAGTAATAGAGAAATTTAATCCTTTTTCACCATAAAATGCAAGTGTTATATCAATGTAGCATTATCATCCAATAGTTGCACAGTAAATAAAGAATGAACAAATGAGAAATCACACACATACACAATACACCAGTGTTTTACATGGAAACCCAAAGTGGGATAAAACCACATAATTATTTTTCTTATATGTCTTTAAGAATTCATTGGAAGCACCAACTTCGTTTGTTTTCCAGCTGCAACTGGAAGGAGGTTCCAACCCCCTAGTTTCTCAGGCTACAACCTAAAGGAAGCTCAGACTCCCCAATTCTTTGGCTACAACCAGAAAGAGGCTACAACCCCCTATGTTCTCTGTCTACAACCAGAATGTGGCTACAACCAACTGTTATTGCCCCGTCCAACCGCCTTGACGTAGAAATAGAATGATGGAACCATTGTAACACTATCATTATGAGATATACTGTTGTAAACCTATACCAATCAACCTACATCAAACAACCTATACCAATAACCTGAACCATGCATCAACCATGCATCAACCTATACCTCAACCTGTAATCAACCTGTACCATAAACAAGTGCATCAAGCATGCACCAACCTGTAGTCAGCCTATACCATAAACAAGTGCATTAACCATGCGCCAAACTGTACCTCAACCTGTACCATGAACAAGTGCATCAACTATGTACCAAACCTGTACCTCAACTTGTACCATGAACAAGTGCATAAACCATGCACCAACCTTTACCAAACAACCTGTAGTCAACTTGTACCATAAACAATTGCATTAACCATGCACCAACATGTACCTCAACCTGTACCATGAACAAGTGCATCAACCATGTACCAAACATGTACCTCAACCTGTACCATGAACAAGTGCATCAACCATGCACCAAATATGTACACATAACATGTCACAACGACCTGTCCAAACAACCTATCATAACAACCTGTCTCATCAATATTATCAACCAAATCATATCTACTCACCAATATCAATCACCAAGAAAACTCTCAAAGATGTGCATCAACCAAGCATAACACAACAACTCATAATCATCACCAAGATCAATATATGTTTCTAATAATATACTAATACAAGTATTCTACATCATCCATAAACCATGTGTCAACAATAATACTAACAAGTGCCTCCAACCATGTACCAAGTATGTACCAATCATGTATCAACTATGCATCAACTATGACTCATCAATATGTACCAACATCATCAACTATACACCTCATGTATGTGCCAACTCATCAACTACTTGTCTCAACCATGTACCCAACATGTACCTCAACCAAAAGACCTCATCAATTTAATCATCCAAATATGATTTGTAACTCTATAATAGACCTAGTGTATATGATCACATAACTACAAACCTTCCTTAACTTTCACAACAAGAAACTAGCATTTTAATCAAACTTTTCTTTAGTCTCACATGACTAGTTTGGGATTAGTCAGCAACCCTAACTTGAAATAATCATAACTATGTACCTGTAATGAATAAAGATTTGAAAATAGTACACTATGTTCTTCAGTTTTTTTAATGCAATTCGTCCAGGTGTCACTACTTGGAACCTCTCAGAAAAGGAGTTATAGGAAAAATGGCATACCTTGTTGAATTCTGGCTTATTCTAGAGAGAGACCTTGTAGAGCATGCCCCACACGGAATATTTTTTGAATTGATCTGAATATGTTACATAGAATACTAACTACTATAATCTAACCAACACATTTTATATTACTGAATTTGGATCTTTTATGAATAAGTTATGACATTTTTACCCGAAACACATGTTTTAGACTAGATTCCGGACTAGCCACAAACCCTATTTTCCACGGTGTGTAACTCCAAAAATACAACGACCCACAAGATGAAATTTTTACCAAAGATATGTGGATATGTTTCCTCAACGGCCTATCAATGTCACAGTTTGAGTCATTCTAGAAAAAAATTTATTGCGAAAATGGTGAGATGACCTATAAATAACATACCTTAGAAAGCATCACCACAAGAATTTATCCTCCCTTGTATTTCAGACTTCTTTACTTCACCTTCTTTCTGAAATTCAACTTAGAGATACTTTGGTTACCTTAGTCACCTGTAGATATTCAATATTCTCAAGTGTGATGTAAAATGAGACAACCTTGCCTCTTATTTATACTTTCATGTAGCTTCCTCAAGGGGTTACCTTTTAACCATCTTAACCCACTTTTCTTATTTTAGGGTTAACCAACTTCTAACCACTTGTCCAATCAGTCATTTATCCATTAACTTTATTATTTAAATAATTTATTATGTATCCACTTTGATTTATAGTACACTCATCACTTCACTTTACCTCAAGGGGTTAACTTCAAACCATCTTAAACCACTTTCCTTATTTTAGAGCTAATCCACTTCTAACCACTGTCAACTTAGTAATTTCTCCATTAATTTTATTATTTAAATAATTTATTTTGTATTTACTTTGAATTATAGTACACTTATCACTTCACTTTATTATTTACCTTCGAAAAATCTCATAAACCACTTTGACTACTTTGACCTTTTGGGGCTTCTAGATGACTCATGAGGGTTCTACAAATTCGTAAGGCCATAACTCTTAAATCGTGAGGAGTTATGTGACATTCCACATACCACTAGAAATGTAATGACATGTACTGTCCATCTAGAATAGTATTACCTACAAATAAATAAAAAATCATACCATTATACATCAAACAAACTTGGGTCCATTACCCAAACATGGGTTCTCCAACTTCTCATGGCCATACCTCTCTAATCATGAGGAGTTATGTGATGTTACACATACCACAGAAAATGGAATGACACGTACTATCCATATAGAATAGTACTACCTTCAAATATATTAAAATGCATACCATTATACATGAAACAACCTTGGGTCCATTACCCAAACCTTTGTGCTACTGGAATTCACTACCGAACTTTCTTCAAGGGTTGACATCAATCACTAAGGGTTGACATAAATATACAATATCACTCTCCAATCCTTGACATCAATGACAACCAACAATCCATTAACCTAAGACAACTGTCTAAAAATACCATCATGGTATCTTTTCCAATATTATTATTAGCTTCTTTATACCAGTCATCATCAAATTGTAAAGTTAGGATATTTTCTCGAAGATTCATCATAAGAGGTAATACCGAAAATATGTGTGGTAACCTACTCAACGCATCTGCCACTCGGTTCATATTTCCTATAATGTAAGTAATTTCAAAATTGTATTCGCTAAGTAATTTAGACCAACACCTTTGTCACACGTTCAAGTCACTCTGTGTAAAAATATGTTGCAATCCACAATGATCTATCTTTAGTTCGAATTTCCATCCAATCAGATAGTGTCTCCAAACTCTCAAGGCATATACAATTGTGAATCATTCCAGGTCATGTGTTGTGTATTTCTCTTCATGATTTCTCAATTTCCTCGAAATGTAAGTGATCACTCGATCGTCTTGCATCAAAAATCCTCCTAACCCTTCCTTGGATGCAATTGTACATACCAAGAACTCCTTGTCCATGTCGGGGAATTTTAGTATCGGCATTATCGTCAACAACTCTTTGATCCTTTGAAATGGTTCCTCCCATTTTTCAGTCCATAAGAACTTCTTTTTCTTCTTCTGTAATTCCATGATCGGATTTTCTATCTTCAAAAATCCTTTGATGAATCATCAGTAATATCATGCTAAACCCATAAAACTACATACTTCTTGTACATTTGTCGGTGTTGGCCATTCCATAATAGCCTCCAATTTCATTGGATCCATTGAGATTCCTTCACTAGATATGATCTGTTCCAAGTAATGAATCTTCAATTGGTAAAAATAACATTTTGATAGTTTCCTATACAATTTTTTTTCTTGAGACATTGTAGGACCAACCTTGAATGTTCCTCATGCTCTTCCTTTGTCCAAGAATAAATCAATATTTCATCAATAAAAAATTGAAAAAACTTGTCCAAGTATTTAAGGAACACCCCATTCATCAAAATCATGAATACCCCTTGGGAGTTCATCAATCCAAATGGTAAAACTGTAAAATCATAATGTCCAAATATCGTCTTAAAAGAGGTTTTAGAGTAATCTTTCATCCGGATTATTTTTGGCACGAAATGAGAACGGAGATATAATAAATAAATGCACAGAGAGATAGAAGATATTCAATAATATAAAACAAATGTATCATATATGCAACCATAAACACAGATATATAGTAATACACGATTTCTATTAATGAAATAAATGTACAGAGACTGTAAAAATACAGAGTGAAAGACTCGCTAGAATGGTGGCAGCTTATCTCTGAGAAGAGATGTGACAGCTAATCGCATCCACAAGAAGATGATTATTACAATCAGGCTCTAAGGGCCTTTTTATAAATAAGTAAAATCCAAAATGCTAACCCCAGAAGATGAAAATCCAAAAGGTTTGTCTGCCCCGATGAGGGTAGTCGATATGTCAACTTCCTAGGGCTGTAACTTTTGCATAAGATCTCTGTTTGGGGCGCTTGATAGCTCGTTGGAAAGATATTTCCGAGGAATAAATTTTTTTTGTGAGAAACATTGAAGTTTGTTCCATGTTTCTCCCCATTTTCCTAAAAAATGTCGTTTAGGGCCTCAAAACGACTCAGGAATTTCAAAACTGCTAAAAATAGTAAATTGCCAAATTTGCCAGAAAACTGTTTTGAGCTAGTTGGAAAAGGTGGGTGGCCACCGACATCCACATGGATCAATCATCCCTCCTTAGAAATCAATGGTATCCAATGCGTTGAGTTCCCAGGAGAGAGGGGAAAGTGATTGCTGAATCTGAATCTTGGTGAGCTACTTGCCTTGCTGGAGACATCGCATTGCTTAGTTTGTTCAAGGTTGTTGCAAACTTGTGGCTAGAAGGGTTGAACCTTTTTAACCAGTCTGGCTACATGAGATGCTTGTGTGTAGAAGGAATCTTTACACTTTTCTGCAATCTTTTCGACCTGCTTCTGTTGGATAGAAGGTGATTGGGTCGAGGCTGTAGTGGTTGCAGTATCCTTCTGTTCACCTTTTGAACAGATTGTGAAAAAGATAGATTTTGTAGTATGAGATACTACCTTGCAACACTTTTTAAATGGGACAATAGTCAGAATTACCTCTGGTATTCTGTAGAGATGACCCCCCAAAGTAACAATGAAACTACGGGGTCGAGACTCATAAATAGCATGGCACTTCCACATATATGGCTGGCCCAAGAGAACATCATAGACATCCAATGGGGAAACATCACATAATACCTCATCCCTGAAGGGATGGATGTCGTATGACAATCGACATTGTTGGCTGACATGAACATCTCATCCTTGGCGAAGCCACCCGATGTTGTATGGCTATAGGTGTGGTGTTGTCGACAATCCAAACCTTTTGATGACCTCTACTGAGATGAGGTTCTTCTATCTTCTGCTATCAAAAATAAAATGCAGCGGGTTCCCCTTCACCCACATCTGTGAATGAAAAAGGCACTCCCCCTCTTCAAGATCTATTGGTTCTTCTGGTTGAATTGTTGCAGTCACGACAATAACAGTGGGGTCTGCGTCGATGATCTATCTTTTACCAGTATTTCAAGATCAGATTCTGAATAAGGGTTCAACTCCTTGTCTTTGATCTTGGCCACCAATGACTATTTTGAGAGACATTCATCGGTGTTGTGCCAGAGGATTTTGTGGAAATCACACTATTTTCCAGTGTCCTTTTTCGTCTTTCCATGACCCTTCTTTTCCTGTGGTTGGATTGGTTTTTGGGAGACTGTTTGTTAGGGTCGTCTTTATCATACTTTGATTGTTGCAGATTTGCAGACCCAAAGTGTCGTTTGTTCTGGTGCTTAAATTTCTGCTTGATTTTAACAACATATTGGTAAGCAGAACTGAGTGATGAGATGTCTAGAAAATACATTTCAGTTTTCATGTATCTGTGTGGAGCCCCACGATATTTCAGAACCAAATGTCATTTAGATTCTTTGATACCCAGCTTGGTTCACAAGGTATGGAAGGTATTGGTGAACTCCATAACTTCTTGGACCCTCTCTTTCCACAGTGTGGTCCATCTTATGTAGTGGTCCTCATAGTTGCCAACATGGTAATACTGTTCTTTTACTGCATCCACAAAAAAATCCCAAGTGGGCTCGGCCCAATATATTCAAGACTCCTCTATGGAAATCTACTCCCAGTAAGTTTCCCACCAATGTTTGACATGGGGGAGAGCTTTAGTGAGTGAAAAGGTAATCTTTTCCCTGTCGGAAAAATTATGAATAGAGAAATAACCTTCTAACAGATTTAACCATTTGTCTAGGGCATCCACATCTATCTAACCTTCAAATATAGGAATATCAAAATTAACCTGTAACTTGAAAGGCGAGTTACCTACAAAGTCGTTTCTTGATGAAGATGTGCTTGATGATATCGGAAGGCATTGAAGGATGTGGGAAAAATTCTCCATCATTTCATCCCTCTGTCACGTGAGAGCTTACTCAAGCAACAGATTGATAAAATCGTTTACTTTGTCATTTTTCTTTTATTCTGCCATTGAGGGTTTCTTGGGTGTGTGAGAGAGGTTTCCCTATACTCAACTTTATATACTCGGACCTTGTTGGGGACATGCACTTAAAAAACGATCAAGAACAACCTGCTTTGATACCACTGATCCAGATTATTTTCAGTGTAAAATGAGAGCGGATATATAATAAAGAAATTCACAGAGATATCGCATATATCCAATAATATAACAAAAATTTATCAGAGATGCAACCATAAACACAGATATACAGTAATACATGATTTATATTAATGAAAGAAATGAACAGAGACTGTAAAAATACAGAGTGAAAGACTCACTAGAATGGTGGCAGCTTATCTCTGAAAAGAGATGTGATGGCCACTCAAATTCGAAAGAAGATGATTATTACAATGAGGCTCTAATGGATTTTTTAACATAAGTAAAATCCAAAACCCTATCCCCGGAAGATGAAAATCCAAAAGGTTTGCGGGCCCGGACGGGGGTAGTCGATACATCAACTTCCTAGGGGTGTAACTTTTGCATACGATCTCTGTTTGGGGCACTCGATAGCTCGTTAGAAATATCTATCCGAGGAATACAACTTTTGTGTGAGAAACATTGAACTTCGTCCCATCTTACTCCCTATTTTCCTAAAAAAACGTCAATTAGGGCCTCAAAACAGCTCCGGAAGTTCAAAACTGCTAAAAATAGTAAATTGCCAAAATTTCCAGAAAACTATTTTGAGCCAGTTGGAAAAGGCGGGAAGCCACAGATATCCACCTGGATCAATCCTCCCTCAGGAATCAATGGTATCCATTGCATTGAGTTCTAGGGGGAGAGGGTAAAGCGATTGTTGAATCTGAATCTTGGTGAGCTGCTTGCGTTGCTGGAGACATCACACTGCTTGGTTTGTTGAAGGTTGTCATGAACCTGTGGCTGGAAGGGTTAGAACTTTTTAACCAGTATGGCTACATGAGATGCTTGTGTGTAGAAGGGATATTTACACTTTGTTTCAATCTTGTCGACCTGCTTCTGTTGGATAAAAGGTGCTTGGGCCGAGGCTATAGTGGTTGCAGTATCCTTCTATTCACCTTTTGAACAGATTGTGAAAAAGCTAAATTTTGTAGTATGAGATACTACCTTGCAACACTTTTTAGGTGGTACAATAGTCAGAATTACCTCTGGTATTCGATAGAGATGACCCCCCAAAGTAATAATGACACTACGAGGTTGAGACTCATAAATAGCATGGCGCTTCCACATATATGGATGGCCCAAGAGAACATCACAGACATTCAATGGGGAAACATCACATAATACCTCATCTTTGAGGGGTTGGATGCCATATTACAATCGACATTATTGGCTGACACGAATATCCCATCCTTGGCGAAGCCACCCAATGTTGTATGGTTTCAGGTGTGGTGTTGTCGACAATCCCAACTGTTTGATGACCTCTGCTGAGATGAGGTTCTTCTGGCTTCCGCTATCCACAATAAAATGCAGTGGGGTCCCCTTCACTGACATCTATGAATGAAAAATGCATTCCCCCTCTTCAGGATCTGTTGGTTCTTCTGGTTGAATTGTTGCAGTCACGAAAATAGTAGTGGAGTCTACGCTGATGATTTATCTTTCACCAGTATTTTCAGAATCAGATTCTGAATCAGGGTTTGACTCCTTGTCTTTGATCTCGGATACCAATGACTATTTTGAGAGGCATTCATAGGTTTTGTGCCAAGGGATTTTGTGGAAATCGCACCATTTTCCAGTGTCCTTCTTCGTCTTTCCGTGACCCTTCTTTTCCTGTGGCTTGGATTGGTTTTCGAGAGACTATTTGTTAGGGTCATCTTTCTCATACTTTGGTTGTTGCGGATTTGCAGAACCAAAGTCACATTTTTTCTGGTGCTTAAATTTCTGCTTGATTTTAACAGCATATCGATAAGCAAAACCAAGTGATGATATGTCCAAAAAATCCATTTCAGTTTGGATGTATCTATGTAGAGCCCCACGGTATTTTAGAACCAATTGTCATTTAGAGTCTTTGATACCCAGCTTGGTGTGCAAGGTATGGAAGGTATTGGCGAACTTTGGAACTTCTTGGCCCCTCTCTTGCCGCAGTGTGGTCCATATTATGTACTGGTCCTCATAGTTTCCAACATTGTAATACTATTCTTTTATCGCATCCACAAAAAAATCCCAAGTGGGCTCGACCCCATATATTCTAGACTCCTCTACGAAACTCTTCTCCCAGTAAGTTTCCCACGAATGTTTGACATGGGGGAGAGCTTTAAGGAGTGCAAAGGTAATCTTTTCCCTGTCGAAAAAATTATGAACAGAGAAATAACGTTCTAACAGATTTAACCATTTGTCTAGGGAATTCGCATCTATCTGACCTTCAAATACAGGAATATCAAAATTAACTTGTACCTTGAAAGGCGAGGTGCCTCCAAAGTGGTCTCTTTATGAAGAAGCGCCTGATGCTATTGAAAGGCATTGAAGGATGTGGGAAAAATTCTCCATCATTTCATACCTCTGTCGCGTGAGAGCTTGCTCAAGCAACAGATTGATAGAATCATCTACTGTGTCATTTTTCTTTTCTTCTGCCATTGAGGGTTTTTGGGTGTGAGAGAGAGGTTTCCCTGAAGAGAGACATGATCGATACCCAACTTTCTATACTTGTACCTCATCAGGGACATGTACTGAAAAAACAATCAAGAATAGACTGCTCTGATACCACTGATCTGAATTATTTTTGGCACAAAATGAGAGTGGAGATATAATAAAGAAATGCACAGAGATATCACAGATATCCATTAATATAACATAAATTTATCAGATATGAAACCGTAAACACATATATACAGTAATACATGATTTCTATTAATGAGAGAAATGTACAGAGACAATAAAAATACAGAGTGAAATACTCGCTAGAATGGTGGAAGCTTATCTTTGAGAAGAGATGTGACGACTACTCGCATTCACAAGAAGATGATTATTAAAATGAGGCTCTAAGGGCCTTTTTAACATAATTAAAATCCAAAACCCTAACCCTGGAAGATGAAAATCCAAAAGGTTTGCGGGCCCCGATGGGGGTAGTAAATACGTCAAGTTCCTAGGGGTGTAACTTTTGCAAACAATCTCTGTTTGGGGTGCTCGATAGGTCGTTGGAAATATCTATCCAAGGACTACAACTTTTGTGTGAGAAACATCAAACTTCGTTCCATGTTTCTCCCCGTTTTCCCAAAAAATGTCGTTTAGGGCCTCAAAACGACTCCGGAAGTTCAAAACTGCTAAAAATAGTAAATTGTCAAAATTGCCAAAAAATTGTTTTGAGCCAGTTGGAAAAGGTGGGTGGCCACCAATATCCATCTGGATCAATCTTCCTCTTTGATCTGTAACTAGTGATATTCTGATATCAAGACAATCTTTGAAAACACCATTTATCCTTTCATCTGATAAATAAATCGCCACTCCTTGGCAATGATTACTGGTTCTTGATCATAGAATTTTTCAATTGACGGTAGTCAATGCAAAGCCTCCACGATCCTTCCTTATTTCTAACAAATATCACTAGTGCATCCCATAGTGACACGCTTGGACGTACCAGCTCCAAATCGAACAACTCCTTCAATTTCATTTTTAACTCCAACAGTTTAGGCATTGACATCTGATAAGGCGTTATCACTATCAGTTTAGTTCCAAGTTTCAATCCTATTGTAAACTCCAACTCTCTTTTGATTGGTAAACCCGGTAACTCTTATGGAAACATGTATACAAACTCTTGCGCTATAGGAAGGTTTTCTAGTCCTTTTGCCTCACCCTTTTCATTCAGTGCTAAGATTTCATATAAATTGCATCCCTTGCGCATAGTATTCTGCAATTGTACAGAAGAAATAAACCTCAAGGACACTCCCTAGTTTCTTCCTACAATCACTCTACTTTTTCCGAAATCATCTATCAAACGTAACTATTTTGTCTTAAGTATCACATCATGTGACTCAAATGAATCCATACCAATCACTATGTCATAAGATCCTAATATCATGACATAAAGATCCACCTTCATTACAAATTCTCCCAAGTTAATGCTACAGTCCGTAACCTTTCCTCCAACCTTTTGTTTGACACCCGATGACATTTCTACGTATTTGAACTCATCCTGCTCGACTACCTTTACCTTAATTCTCTTCAGTGCTGCACTAGAGATGACGCTCTCTTTATTACCTAGATCTATCAATATACTATAGTTTTGGTCTACGATTGTACCTTACATCTCTAGCATAGTGGACTGATGCTCAGCCTAACATTTGTTCACAACTGCATGTATCCTGTGGGCCTTTCCCAAATCTACAATTGTAGTAGGTCCTCATGATCTGGTTTCTATAGCCTTATCAATTGGATAGTCTCGCTGGTAATGTGGATGACCACATGTCCAACATCTAGTCTTCGGTCCAGTTCTCCTGGTCCCTGAAGTAGATATTGTTGGCCTAACAACCTATGATCTTGGTTTGTTTTACTGAACAGGTCTAAATTGTTGTTGTTGCGGTTGAAGTTGTTGTTTCTTCTATATTCCTTTGTAAGGAGTCCTCTGTTGAGGAGTATGTCATCGTAGTGTCATGAACATAGGTCCTTTGGGTGTATCTCTATGCCTTGAATCTTGTCCGTCTAGTGTCTAGTGTTGTTGCACTCCCGGTGTTTCCTATACACCTTGTCTAGAAGGAGTCCTACCTTGACCCCCATTGTTCATATCTTCCTCAGCTATTATGGTGTTATGAATTTCAATGTGTAATGATTGAAGCATTAGGATTTGTACCTTTACACGAATGTTGAAGTTAAAGCCAAACACAAACTTGTTAACCTTTAATGCTCAATGACTTCCTCGAAAATGTACCTCTGCCTGAATTGTTCCTCGAACAGTTCCCATGACACATCTTTGACAACCATGTTTAGTTGATGTAAGAGTATCTTCCACCATAGAAGAGAACTCTCCTTCAACTGAAATACCACCATGCATACTTTCATTTTGGATCTTCAATGTATTTAGAAACAACTTCAATGTATTAAGGATCTTCCATATCACATAACATCAAATACAACAAGAGTACAACATCACGATTATTCAAGATCAAACACAACCAGTTTCATCAAACAACATCATTGCTTCTAACAGAATAATCATCATACAAGGAAATCAAGAAAATCTACCCATCCAATCTACATGCAAGGTTAAGACCTCCAAGACACATAATCAATGCTCAAGTCCATGATTCATCCAATTGATTTTAACCACTTAAGGTCTCAATACTGATGACTGTTATGAGGAACAAGGAAGCATATAATTTCCTTATCCAAAATCAAATCTAGAGTCAGGATCAATATCAGTTAGGTACTAAATCATAACACAATTTAAATCATTAAATCCCAAACACTAGTCAAGTTTTCCTTCCCTTAAATGTTATAAAATCCATAACTAGCCATCATCTAGATAATATGCCATATCCTTATGAAATTCATCAACTAATTACAAGTAACCATTTAACAAATATCTCTCTTTTCCCAAGGAAATACAAGCATCGGTCATTAATTAAAATTTGACATCCTTCTAATGCACAAATCAAGTAATCAAACATTATGAGTTATCATAATAGATGTATGTATAAATTTGAAAGAAAAATTCTCAACCATTGAGAGGAGACTATAAAATTTATGTGTACTTTCTAAATCAAGATACTGTGACAAGTAAATTTTGTGTCTGTGTGATTGTCTGATTCTGAAAAAGGGAATTAAATTTCCTTTCGGATCCAAAATTTCTCTTCTGGGAGTCACAGAACAAGGTCTTCCCAGTGCCAAATCAAGAGGTGCGCAGATGGACCCTTTTGAAGTAGAAATCTTAGGAGAGACAGTGAAACTACACACAGTAATAACATTAAGTGAGTAGGAGACCTCTTAAAGTCTAGATCTTAGGAGGGAACACACCATGTGCACTAGAGAAAAGAGTCGTCTTGGTGACGAATCTCCATGGGGGAAAGTGAGGGTAGGTCTCCAGGAGGATAATTTCCTTGTTTTAGGTTTGAGTCGACTAGATCTAATTGGGAGGAGTCTAAATCCCTTAACCATTAGATCATACATTAAATGCACACTAGATAAAACTTAAGACATTTGGGCTTCATTACTTCGGTGGATTATAGTTGATTGTATTAAGTGAGCCTCGAAGCCCAGAGTCGTAGAGTGAATCGACACTGCATATCGGTGGGAGAATACTAGCCGTTGGATCCATAAGAGTTCGGTGATTCAAAAAGTTTGAGTCCTAACTATCTAAGAGATAAAAAACCCTGAAGCTATGAAGTCCCAGAGTGAAGGAAAATTGTAGATTTGGCAATCGATTATGTGTCGTTAGATCTACAAGCGTTCATTCTTTACAGGTTCGGTAATTCGGTACTCCAACAAATTTAGAGTCATGAAGCTAAACATTAAGGAACTCTTGGAGTCCCAAAGTCTAGAGTAAATCCTTACCATCAAACATTGTGTACACGTGTCCATAGATTTCGAGTATTTACAATTCATCCATTCAGGAGGTGGTGGGTGAAAGTTGTTTTGGTGAGAAAATTCCCAAACTCTCGGAGCCCAGAATTAATCGTATGTGTTGTCGACGGTTAATCAAGGATCGTTAGATATGTGGGTTCGACCTTCTCTAGTTCATAGATAATGTGAGTTGTAGCTGAAAAAATTTTTGAATCCCGGAGCCCCATAAATTCTTCTAGCCATAGATATCAATAAGGTGTGGGAACCATTAAACTCTAAGTTATTCCGGATTGGGTACTTTGGTAAAACAGAGTTTTTATTGCAAAAGGGTGAGAAAGTCTCATATTTCTGAACTTTGGAGAGGACGAAAATCGTTGATATAAAGAGGAGTGTAATCTATCAGATCTTTGAGCCCTTGGGAGGTTCGTCGATCCAGATGGAACAATATCAAGTTGTGAAAATGGGAAAAAATCTTGAAGCCCGGAGTTCTGAAGTATATCCCCACCGTAGATTCTTCTATGAGGAGAATCTTCTCTAGCCATTAGATTAAATCTATAATCATCGACGATGGTAAGTGAAAGGTTAGGGTTAACCCACAACTGCCAGTCAATTCTCTTTACAACCGAATTCAGTCAGTAATCACTTAGGGTGGAAAGGAGTGCTTAAGTTGAGAAACCACTGGAGCACCATAGTCTTGGAGCTCCTAATAGTTCCCTTTTTATCTAGTGCTATGTTCTATCACATGGTCACATACATGACTTTTTCAAGGAAAAAGGGCTAACTCACAACAGGTTAAAATTCAAACTCTAGAGACTTCATTAGGGTTCCCTCGGTCTCGAATACTATGGATTTAACTTCAATTTAACACAGACATTCATGCTACAAGTAATTCATATTTAACAACAAATTCGACATAGAAAAACATGATATAAAGTTTGTATTTTATGAAATTTCACAAAGGTCCATAATGCCACAAAATTGAATTGACATAAGCATTGACATGAAAAAGATACAAGGTTTCAGATCCAGTATACAATTCGATGGGGATCCCATCATAAGAATTTAATTACGATTTAAATGTAAATAAAAAAAGGTCCAAATTAACAATGGAATTGATTTGTCAAAAAAAAAACAATAGAGGATCTAATATGTGAATTAAATTAGTATTTCAAATGAATTTTATCAAAGAAACTCACGATACAAATCAGAACTAAATCCTTAATTGAAAGTGAACGATGGACTATTAAATTTCCCAAATAATATCAACTAAAAAGTCTGATCAAACATACTTCAAATATATATGAAAATACAGACTTTAAACATAGACTATACACAATATAAATTCACATTTTACAATGAGGATCAGGCCGCTCAATTAGAGTTCGGAAAATGTCTGAAATTACAATGAAGAATTAAAATATAAATAATGTAACTATTATTCATTTGGAAACACTTGTAACACTTGGAATTCATACTTTACAATGATTCTACAATGACTCTATCAGTCTATTATACTAATACACTCGTAATATAATTAAATTGAGAATATATAAATACCAGGACCAATGAAAATTGTGAAATGAAGATGCCCTTCAAGTCTTGTGCTCCTTCCTTTCCTTCTCTTGGTAATGAAAAAGACTTCACTAGTACCTCCCAACCAATGCTAGGGGTACTCTTCTTCCCCCTTAGCCCCCTGAGCCACAAAGGAGACACACACAAGAAACCAACAAATATAGCTCCAAGACTTGCCTCACAAGGAAGAGCTTCCACTCTTTTTACAAGCTTGGTATCCTAACTCTCACAAGTAAAACACAATCCAGTAAAAATTTTGGCATCATAACAATGCTCAACCCATCGAGATATTTTTTCCCTTCTACCTTATTTGTTTTATAAAATTCCTTTACTGACACATGTCCTCATGCACAGATAATTAACTTTTTAGTTAATTTAATTTGGATTATTCACTCATACACTTGTCACATTCTCCCCAAGTTACACGAGTATTTACCAATTTTATTTTATTTAAAAAGGTCAAATTCCCTCACATTCTTCAATGTGTTCCTATTTTCACTCCTAGGTGTCCTTTTGTTCCCTAGATTTTCATTTAAGGAGTGTCTCATAACTAGATCTTAGTTAGAGTTTAATTAGGAGTCTTATTCTATTTAGACTAGTGTGCTTTGACTCTAGATTCTATTCCATGTACACTCAACCTCTCAAGTTATTATTTATTTCTATTTAATTTTATTTTTTTTATTAAATTCATGCACACATTTGCATTCTATCCAATCTTTGTATTTTTCCAACCTTTCCTAGAATTAGACTTATCCCAAATATAATATTTTTAATAGTCCCCAATAGAAACTTAGACTTAGGCCAAATCTTAGACTTAGGCTTAGACTCTTGTTAGGATTTTCACTAATAATTTTATCGTTTACTTAAA
This sequence comes from Picea mariana, assembly GCA_032191745.1. Classification (NCBI taxonomy): domain Eukaryota; kingdom Viridiplantae; phylum Streptophyta; class Pinopsida; order Pinales; family Pinaceae; genus Picea; species Picea mariana. The sequence continues at coordinate 500,577 of JASDQU010099748.1, forward strand.
TATTTAATCCAACAAGCTCTTAATAACTTCAATGTTTTCTAGGACACCTAGATTTATTGACTAAAGTTTAATTTATGCGACATGCCCTTCAAGATGCACCTCCATGATCCAAGGGTGCCACTCATCTTAGACTTGTTTCTGAAGTTGTCCAAACCTTGGATTCAACACTCCACTTGTTCAACCTTGTGAGAGACTAAGGGATTATAAGTAATAAGGACTCTGCCTTATTGCACACTCCTTATATTTCTTCATGAGTGATTATCTCAGTCCACCCTCACAACATCGTGGACCTTTCTAACTAGGTAATCATTGACCTACGATTCAAACCACAGTGGGAGTGCTAGTAGGTTGTGAAAGGGATGTTATCACACCTCTCCCTAAAATTTCTGGTTTCTTTGCATGGCCCCTCTACTCCTTATGTGGGTCATATTAGTAAGCATCGTCAAACCTACATCCACTGACAAAATGTTGCCAATAATTCCATATACATAAATCTTACTAAAATCAATCATACAACATATGTACATGAAATGAAATACTCAGTAAATACAATCCACTCCCTGACTCAATCCAGAGTCCAAGGGAATTCATCAATGCCATCAACATTGTTAACCTATCATATTTCTTGCACACTCAGGACGACTTGTCAAAAACATATGTCAGTATATATATATATATATATATATATATATATTCAATAAGACATAACAACTCTATATCATCATATATAACCCAGAATCTAAATGAAGTCACAGTGTGACATACCTAGATCACTTGAAAGAAAGTTTCCTCAAAGAATAAGTTAATAATAGTATGCTTAGTAGAGAGGGATGTTACACATTTTTATTATCCTGCAAAATGAAGGGATACAACCTACAACAAACCCATTGTAACATCATCTTCTTTCTCTCAGTCTCCTCTCAGAATAGAATAATCACACACATACATAGCTGCAATACATTTCCGTCATAAAAGCGGGTTTCCTTCTAGGGAAAAAATTCATAAAATAACTTCTACCGTCAAATCTGTGACGTTATAATGAATGGTCCAGACTGAATATGAAATTACAATATTTTACAAGGCAATGTTTCCCAATATTTCACTTCGGGGGTTCTACCCCCAAATCCCCTACCAGGGGGGGTCTATAAAAATTTTCGTCCCCCCTCTAGATCGCCCTAGCGATATTTGTGGGGAGGGAAATCCCCCCACACCCCTCGTTAGGGAATGGGGTCCAAGCACTATTGAAACAAACCTATGAATCAAGAATATAATCAGGCTCCACAACTAAAAATATCCCACTTGGATACTGATTAGAACAACTCCACTGTTGTTGTACCTATTGCACTATACTCCACCTTGGACCTGGAAAATTTATCATATTCACCTTCATGCTTGAAGGCCACTGGAACTATGAAGGAACACAATTTATCCCTAGTTACTCCCTTTGTTAACATGTCTGCAATATTCTGGCTAGTATGTATCTTTTCCAACTTCAAATGTCGAACTTCCAAGACAACTCATATGAAATGGTACATGAGTCTTATATGCTTAGTATTTGAATGGAAGGTTGAATTCTTTGAAATATGAATGGCACTCTCACTGTCATAGTACAACCTTCTATTCTCCTGCTTCTTTCCCAATTCCTCCATAAACCTCTGTAACTAAATCATTTCTTTAGTAGCCTCTGTAGCAACAACATAGTATGATTTTGTTGTTGAAAGTGAAACAACCTTTCGTAGTTTTGAAATTCAACTTACTGTTGTTCCACCTATAGTAAAAAAATAACATGTGGTGCTCCTCTTGCTATCTTTATCACCTTCCATATTTGAATCAACATGTCCCTGTAGAATAATTTTTGAACCTCTAAAACATAATGCATGAGAAGAAGTACCTCTCAAATACCTGAAAATCCACTTTACTACCTCCCAATGTTCTTTACTTGGATTGTTCATATACCTTCTCACAACTCCCACTACATGTGAAATAACTAGTCTCGTGCAAACCATCAGATACATCAAGTTACCAATTGCTAATGAACAAGGGACCCGAAACATGTATTCTATCTCCTTATGTGTCTTGAGAAACTTTTACTTATTTAATTTGAATGGATGGCCAAAGGTGTACTAACTGGTTTTTTATTATGCATTCTAAACCTCTCCAACACCTTCTCTATGTAGTCACCATGAGACAATGTCAATTTGCAATTTTTCCTGTCTCTTGTTATTCTCATACCAAGGATTTTCTTTTTAGCACCCAAATCCTTCATCGCACATGAATTAGATAATTTATTCTTAAGAACATTTATATCCTGCATATTAGACTCTGAAACAAGCATGTCATCTACATACAATATCAATATAATAGAGCTTCCATTTTCTAGCCTTTTAAAGTAAACAAAGTGATCAAAATGACATCTACTATAACCTTGTTCTGTCATAAACCTATCAAACTTCAAATACAACTTCTTTGGAGCTTCTTTAGGCCATACAAGCTCTTCTTCAACTTGCATACCAAAGTTTCCTTTCCTTTGACCTCATACCCCTATGGATTTTGCATATAAATATCTTCCTCCAAATCCCCATGGATAAAAGTTGTTTTTACATCTAACTGTTCAAGATGAAAATATACTACTGCCACAAGACTTAAAATAGTCCTAATTGAATTCATTTTAACAACATGAGAAAATATTTCATCAAATTGTATGCCTTTATTTTGTGCAAACCCCTTTACAATAAGTCTATCCTTGCACCACTTTTTTCCACCATCTTCTTCCTTCAACCTATAAACCCATTTATTCTGCAATGCTATTTTTCCTGCATGAAACTGAACCAATTCCCAAGTGTGTTTATTTACCAAGGAATCCATTTCCTCTTTCATTTCCTGCTCCCACTTCTTTAGTGTCTATCTACATTTCCTCTTCATAATATTCTAGTTCACCAGAATCGGTCAACAATAAATAGTACAATGAAGGAGAGTATCATTCATAGAGTCTACTTAGCCTGGTAAATACTTTAACAACACTTGCAGGAGTTTGAGGTACCTGCTTCTCCTGTTGTTGTACATTTTGATTTTCTGGTACCTTTGGAATTTCTTTTTCAGTGATCTCATCAAGCACTATGTATCATGGTTTTTTCGTTTTCCTGTTTCTTTCCGTGCAACTGATATTTGTACATGACCTTCTCATTGAATACAACATCTCTACTTCTAATGATTTTGAAATTTTCATAATCCCATAAGTGATAATTAAAATCATTAATACCATATCCAATAAAAGTACACTTCTTGGATTTTTCTTCAAGCTTTGTTCTATTTTATTTATCAATATGGACAAATGCTTCACAACTAAAAGTCTTCAAAAGTGAATAGTTTACATTTTTAACTTTCCATGCCTCCTATGGAATGAAACCATCCAAAGAGCTTGAAGGTCCTATTTTTATTAAGTAAAGAATAATATTTACAACATATTCCCAAAACTGTAATGGAAACCCAACATGCAATCTCATATTTCTTGCACGCTCCATGATTGTCATGTTCATGCTTTCTAACGCAGCATTTTCTTGTGGTTTTCCTGGAACTATTTTATCTCTACGAATCCCATGGTATGAACAATAATCACCAAACTCCTTACTGTAATATTCACCTCCATTTTCTGATCTGAGACACTTCAACCTTTTTCTTGTCTCATTCTCAGCCAAAGCTTTCCACTTCTTAAAAGTATCAAAAACATCATATTTTTGTTGAATGAAATAAACCCAAGTTTTTCTAGTTGCATCATAAAGAAATGTAACATAATAGAAAGAGCCACCAAGAGATGATACATGATCTTTTCCCCATACATTTGTATGCACAGTCTCTAACCTTTCACTCTTGTTTTCTTTTCCGACTATGATAAATCTAACTCTCTTATGTTTTCCATAAACACAATGCTCATAGAAATACAAAACAATTTGTTTAAGATATAGCAACAAATTCCTTTTATGAAGTATATGCATCACATTCTCACTCATGTGTCCAAGCCTATGATGCAAAAGTGCTTTATTCACTCCCGTAGAAGCTAAAGAGATATAAGAATCAATATTACCAGTACATAAATACAATGTACCTACCTTCTCTCCTTTTCCTATCACCATGAGTGATCCTTTGGTGACCTTCCATGCATTATCTGTAAATATGGATATACAACCTTCACTTGCCAACTGCCCTATTGAAATTATATTTTTCCTTAGATTTGGAACATGTCTTACCTCTTTCAATAACCATTGGTTTCCATTCTTTTTCTTTATTTGTACCTTACCCATTCCAACAATTTTGCATGGTGCATCATCACCCAAATGAACTTGTCCAAAATCACCTTGAACATAATCTAGAAAATGTTTCCTATGGGGTGTGGCATGAAATGAAGCCCCTGAATCTATTACCCAAGACTCAAAAATATTATCTACAAAAAGAATCAAAGCATCTTGTAACAAATCACCTGATACATTTTCTTCATGATTTTTCTCTTGGTGTCCATCTATTTCTTTGGAGCTCTGTAGTCTTTCTTCCCATAATTACGACACTCTATATTTCCCACTCTGGATTTGGATCTTCCCTTCCTATAATTCCCACGTTTCCCTTTTCCCTTTTCTCTATTCTCGTGTCTTCTCCTTTTCTCCACTGTCAATGCATTACCTGGTGTCTCATCTATGATTTTCCATTGCATTTCCTCGCTAAGGATAACACCAATAACATCATCAAATTTTAGAGTGTTTGAATGAGAGATAGAGTTACTTACAACCATGACCAATCCATTCTAGATTTCTGGCAATGATCATAGGATTAAAAGAGCCATGAACTCATCATCAAATTCCACTTTTACAGAACTTAGCTTATTAGTAACCATATTAAATTCATTCAAATGATATGCAACAGACCCACCTTCTCACATATTCATATGAAATAATCACTTCATTAGAAATACTTTATTGGACATCGAGGGTTTTTCATACAGTTTAGCCAATGCATCCATCAACTCCTTCATTATAGTTTCTTTTGAAATATTGAAATCCATTGATGCTACCAAGCTCAACTGTATCGTTCCTAGTGCCTTTCTGTCAAGAACCTCACATTCTTCATCCTTCATGGCTATCGACTTCTTTTCTATTCCACCAAATGGTAGGAATAAATGCTTATGATATAAATAATATCCCATCTACATCTTCCATAATTGGTAGTGTTGGCCATTAAATTTCTTGACCTTAAGCTTTCCATCTTTCACCATTTCTCCCACTTGAACCAGGAACCCTATTTTCCTATGAGTTACCTTTCGCTTTGATACTAGTTGTTAAAAAAATAGGATCATGGAGCAATAAAATAAAACAAATGCAGAAATAAAACATAGAATATACATAATACAATAGATACATAGATATACGTGGTTCACCTAGTGTGGGATAATTCCACCATAGAAATTGTCAGTTCCTTCCTTTTTATTATCCAGTAAAATGAAGGGATACAACCTACAACACACCCGTTGTAAATTCCTCTTATTTCTCTGATAATATCCTCTCTTAGAATACAATAATAAAACACATACACAGACGCAATACAATTGCCTTATAAAAGAGGGTTTCCTTCTAGGAAAAAATCCCTAAAGTAACTTCTATCGTTAGATCTACGACCTTATAATGAATGGTCCAGATTGACTATGAAATTACAATATTTTACAAGGTAATTTTTCCCAATATTTTTCTTTGGGGGAAATAACAGTTGTGTTGACAATTAAAATCGCGATGAGGATTTTTCCTGCAAAGTATTTATAAAAGCCTATTATTATAAGCTAACGATATAAATAATACTAGTAGGTGGGACCCCCTTATAGATTGGGAGATCGGATCTGGTTCTTATTTGGTGTTATGATGATGTTCGATACTGCTTACAGGGTTCTACATGATTGATGAAATCTTGGTTTTATTTGCGACATAATAGAAGATGGATAATCCGTATTATGTGTTGTTTCTAATTTATCTAAGCTTTAAATTCCATATTGTGTAAATGCCATATATCCACTATTACCTCATTGCTATTAGCGCCATGATCTATTACATGTTGCACCCACACAAAACACATGTTAATCATGACAAAAGATAAAAGAAATATGGAACAAATATAAGGAAGAAAATAAACTATGCTACTATTATGCATGCTACAATGCATTGAAATTAAAGAATTGTTGTTAGTCCTAGATAATAGAGTTAGTAGCTATATGATTTATTGAGTTATATGGAAACACATGTGATATGCATTATGGTATGGTTGGAAATGGTTAAATGTGATATGGGGTGGTGCATTTGACAAGTGATGGATGTTAAGTTCGATGCATAGATTGATTAATTGGATTAATGGAGGGTTGGCTGGCATGTACTAAGGAATTGAATGAGTGGAGGATGGAGGCGACGTGCATTTACTACACACCACTCCATACCTCTCCCATTGGTCATCACCCTAGCTTGGATATTGTTCAATTGTTTTTCGTTGTGGTTAAGCTCCAATTTTCAGGCAAGGGAAGAAATACTCAGCCAAGCTCGTGTTTTAAGGATTTTTGGTTACAGATATGTCTTTTTCGCCATCCATGAACCCGCTCTGGTTATGAAATAGATATTGGCTCAGTGATGTGTGTGTCTACGATTTTCTTGAGACCGGAAACTATATAAACTTGTGAGATTTCTCTGGAATGGTTGGTTATGTGTATTCACTGTAAATCAAAGGATTGGATAGTTGAATTCACATTTTATTGATAATTTTGTGTGATAAAAGCCACAAAGGCTCTCTATTGTCTTATGGGTTTTGCTTGGAGGGTTTCATTCAGTATAGACTTGTTGGTCGTCTATACACAGTCCTTGTAAACATACCCATTCATATTTGGTTCTTCTATTTGATTTTGAACCACCATGGGTCACTGCTATCATTTTTGCCTAGTCATGGATTCGTATATAATTATGGTTTATGCACAATTAGTTTGGGTGGCTAGTGTGCCAAGATGATGGATTTAGGGTCGGTTGTTATTTCGTGGCTCTATTTTTATATCATCATTACACTGGTTGATTGGGAAAACCATGAGGGTTATTCCCTGTGTGTTCTTAGTGTTATTATAATAAGCCTCTACTCCTCTGTTCATAGTCTCTCGTATCTTGTGAACTGTCACCTTATCTGCAAAGCTATTGGTGATATGGCCTATGTGTCCACTGTATTGTCTTGAAGGTTTATCACCTATTGTGGGTGGTCGACTCCATTCTCCCTATGTTGATCCACAGAGTGAACCATTGATTATTCAAGCCCGATTTTGATAAATGAACCAGTTATTTTCGATCGAGTATATTGTTGACTATTATGGAGTAGTGTTGATAGTGGTTTGATTATGGGATCGTCTCTGTTGATTGTTTTGATTACACAGATGATGTCTAGAATGATGTTTGGTGTATAATCAATGTATTTGTTTATCATGATAGTTGATTTGATGTATCACCATGGTTTTAATTGATTGATTTGGGAAATGGAATCGGGCATATAGTTATTGCCTCCTTGTGTTGGATTGATAACTAAAATATTGTTTATGGTTTGATTGGGAGTATGTTTCCTTGCATTATGTGTTGAGCTGTATGTTTTCTACAACTTGTTATGAATTTAAATGATGGTTTTTGTTACTGTTTGTTTAAATTTCTCGATCAGGATCATTGCAATTTAAAGAATTCATATTTGTAACATGATTGCCTATTGTGCATGTTTTATGGATATTGTGCATCGTATCAGTGATTACAACATCAGATATGGGAACGGGTTCTATAATAGTATGGTCTTGTTTCAATTTAAATGTTAAATTGGTTAGAGGAATGGAATCAGGCATGATTTTAAAAGAACTTGTGTCTGTGTTTGATTTAAAGGTTTAATTTATGACGATGGTTGATGGTTTGGATGTTGAACAGAGTCGATACAAATGGTTGTGTGTTCATTAGGATTGTTTGAATGTTTAAAGGAAGAAGTGAGAGGACACAAAAAATTTATACATGTTGTTGAAAGGCATATTATTTTCAGTATGATAGCACTGTGATTAATTAAAAGTGTTAAGAATTTAAATATGAATAGTGAGCAAGTTTAACACTCAGTAATGGTTAAATTACACACAATCATTGTTTAATTGATCACATAAATTGTTTGGTTAGTGTTGAAATGTTTGCATTAAGTACATAATGGTTTTATGGATTACTTATTTAATTTTATGAATAGTATATGCTCTTTTTCCCTACCATTATTTCACTTTTTGTTAATTACAACCCCTTCGCCTTTCCATATTCATTACTAAATCCCTGTTCCTGAAATTTAATTACAATTAAGAGGAGCTCTATATTGTGACAATTTAAGATCATAGGGATGGATTACAACGATATGTTCTTTGGTTTACATTTAAGTTAATTAGCAGTAACCATGTTCTTTTTCCCCTCATTTTAACATTTTTGTTTCCTCTCAATACAAGCCCCTCGCATATCCCAAAACCCTTATTCTCCCCCTACTCATAAGTGACTACTAAACAATTGTATGGATTGGATTGCATGAGTCTGATATGTTACTGAGCCAAAAATGTATTTCATATTTTTAAAAGAGTTGTCATGTATGGTTGCTAAAGAAACTACTTTCTAATCAATTATGCATACATGAATGATATTTTCAAGAAAAAGGTTGAAAATCGAGGCCCACCATGCCCCTGACAAAGGGAAAATCACTACTGCCCCTTCCTCACCTTCAAATGATTCTGATAAATCTGTGTCCTCCTGCATGCATTTGAAGGATGATTTCTCTCATGTGATCAATGATATTAAGCCTAAAGGCTCCACATAGCCTAAGGAAAATTCAAGGATATTAAAAGGTGATAGTAGCAACAAGGGAAAGATTGCCTCAGAGACTAGAAAATATGGATTTTAAGTTTTATGTATTTTTGAGAACAATGGACTTCTGAATTTTAGGACAACATGCTTTTTTTTGGATATATGAGTAATATATTTTTGAAAATAATTTCAAATATTAATGAGATAAATTTTCAAACACGAATGTGATGATGGGAGTAAAAAGGAGGGATGTTTTTGTTTAATTAACTAGTTATGTTATGATTGTTAAGAGATAAAGAGGCGTCACAAGGGGTCCTTCCTACTAGTTATTATTATTTAAAACCCTTATTATGATTTATTACTTTATTACTTCCCCCCCTAACTAAAAAGTTGGTTGAGTTTTTAGTTAACTTAACTAATGAAGTTGTTCAACCACTTCAACCAATTCTAATTTGCTTAAAGGAAAAAAGGAAGGGGAGGAACAGGAGGAGAATAGAAGGAGAAAAATACTAAAGTCTTCTCTTTGAGTTTTTGTTGAGATAATTTAGTTTTCATTCATTCCTTAATTTATTCAAAGCCTAATTCTTTTTTTTTATCGTAGGGTCTTATTATAGACAACAAGATTTAGGGATGAATTACATCATTCAGACACTTGTTTTTTAGAGGTGTTGATCTATCTTTGATAGTATCTGTAGACTTGTCTGTTTGTGAATTAGTTTTCATGACTGACAAAGGCTATTGTGTAGAGTGATGCAGGAGAATCGCAAGCAAGCGTGAGTGGAGGACAGTTGGATATGCACCAGTGTGCATTTTGAGGACATTTTGAAATCAAGAAAGATCCCTCGTATGTATTGTATCATTCTCATTGTAATTAAACAATAAATCAAGAGAGTATAGGGGAGCAGAGAAGAACAAAGATTGTAGAAGTTGTATGAGAAGATAGTTGTTGCTATAGAAACCATGTACAAAAGAGATTGAATTAATCTAAGAAATATTTAATCCAATTTCATGGTGTTCTTATAGTTACTGTTTGCATCTATTGAATGGTTTGTTTACAATTTTCTTATATGCTCTGTTACGCATTTGTTTCAATGCTTTATGTGTATGATTTCATGTTGAATGTATGAAGTCTGTGAGTGGGAGAGTATAAATTTCAATTTCTCCTCATCCTGAGAATTCCTGCAAGGAGTGTAGTGAAGGTCCACAAGGAGTGTGTTGACAAGATTCTGAGTTTTACCTCAGAAAATCTCAGGAGAGATAGAGTTGTTCTTATACAAACAAAAGTGCAAGAATAACAGAGAGTCATGCAAGTCGTGCACGGGTCAGGTTGAATTCTTACACTTTTCCAAGCCAAGGGAGTGGTTGAATAACTTTTGTCACAAGGAGTGCACAGAGTTGGATTTGTTGGAGAATCAGAGGTTATCGTGAAGGCCACAAGAAGTGCGTGAAAGAATCCCTTAGAATCCTTGAGTTTGCAGTGAGAATCAAGATCAGGAGGGATAGATACTTGGAAATTCCAAAGGACAGACGAGGGTCGAAGTCACCTCGCAGAAATCAATTTCAAGAGGAAATACACTGATTTATTTGGCTAGGAACTATTGAGAGCTTGAATGGACAGGGAAATTATCAGAGGGTGAAGCACCAATATCCGTGGACCATTAGATCTAGTGGAGTTGGAGGGAGGATAAGGAAGAGAGTCCTTTAAAATTTTCAAGCTTAGGAGAGATAGTAGTCGTCAGATCTGAAGGAGCGAGAGCCGTGGAATGGGCGCTCCAAAATATCGACATTTCAGGAGTCGGGAGAGTGGAGGAACTTGCTACTCGGAGGTCGCAAGTCGTGAAATCCTGACTTCGTGAGAAAAAGGATCTGGACCGTCGGATCATGGGGAAAATTAGGATTGTCGATCTGGCATAAGCGGTCATCACGGTTTCACATTTCGGAAGAAGGGGAGAGGGCCACATCAAAAACCCCCAACAAGTGAAATCCTTACGCGCTCGAAAGTTGGGACCTAGGTCACAGCCGAGGGTCACATCAATGAAGAAGTTAAGGGAGGAGCTAGGGACCGTTATCCCATTTCAGGGTTTCAAGAATTAGAGGAGTCAGGGTGAATCGCATCGGAAGTCTCGAAATCGAGAAACGTGACGTGCACTTTTGGGATTAAGTCCGTGGTCACACCAGTGGTCACGTGGAGTGGAGGCTCACATCTAGTGCATGTTCACGCAATGGAGCATAGAAAAAGGACCTGTGGTATTTAAGTGTCGAAGGTTCCAGAAAGGACCAAGGATCCATTTCGGTTGGGGAATTGGAAGATCCAAAGACCGAGAGGTCAACATACCCTTCTGAGGTGGGGATCTACATCAAGTGGTATCAAAGCTTACAACTTTTTTTTTATGTAGAGGGAAGAAAGGGGACAATTTTGATTGAATTCTACGTGGACAGATTGAAACAATGCCATCGAGGAGACGTCAAGAGAGACATATGCCCGATCCAGCTATGGAAAGGGAAATGAGATAACTTCATGGTCGATTGAATGCCATGGAGACAACAAAGAGGTGAACACCTGATACTGGAGATATCAGTGAGGCCGAAAGTGAGAATGAAGTTGGGTCTGAAGAAGAAGGTGTAGTTGAAGATGCTGCAAAGGAATGTTTATTCAAAGATGTTGCAAGAATAGGCGCCAAAGAAAAAATGGACATCCCTATGTATGAAGGTAACTTGGATGTTGAGGAGTTGCTAGATTGGTTTAGAGCTCTGGATAAATACTTTGACTATGAGGATATCAAAGAAGATAAGAATGTTAAGCACGTTGCCACTAGACTGAAAGGGCATGCAACACTATGGTGGGATGAGCTGTAGGCTGACAGGCGTTGTAAAGGCAAACAAAGAATCAAAAGTTGGGATAGGATGGTCGCCAATATGAAAGACAAATTCATACCCAGAGATTACCAAATCAATCTGTTTCAAAGAATGCAAAATTTGAGACAGAAAGGGATGATAGTGAAGGAATACACTGAGGAGTTTTACAGGTTAAACATCATAGCTAGTCATCGCGAGAGTGATGATGAAAAAAGTCACTAGATACATGAATGGTCTGAGATATGAGATTCAGGATGAGATGAGCACGATGAAAATATGGAATGTAGAAGATGCTTATCATATTCCTTCAAAGGTAGAAGTGAAATTGGTTTGAAAGAAAGGTCAAAGGGGCAGAGGTAGAAGTAAAAGTAGAGGCAAAGCAATTTCCCAGGACATAGTACATAAGCCCAAGGATGAAAAGAAGAAACCATATAACCACCCAAAAAGGGGAGGAAGCTCACAAGGAGGATAGTATGCTGATAGGAACTCTTTTCCTCGAGAAAGAGGAAGAGCAAGAGGCAGAGGAGGTGAAATAAAGTATTTTTTTCTGTGGAAAGATGAGACACAAATCTTGGGAATGTCTCGATAGAAAAAGAGATGGAGGAGGAGAAGCTCACATTTCAGAAGCGCAAAGTAAAAATGTTGAGGCAAAAGATGCAGAAGTTGGAAGATCCTTGATGATGAGGGAAATTCTCTTGAATCCAGAGAAAGAGACGGAGAATCTAGTCTAGAGGAACAATTTGTTTAGGACTGCTTGCAAGACCAAGGATAGGGTATGCAAGGTGGTAGTTGACAGTGGAATCATGGATAATATAGTATCCACAGATATGGTGGAAAATATGGAGTTGGAGACAGTTTCACATCCAATCCCATACAAGGTTTCATGGTTGCAAAAAGGACATCAGGTAACTGTCACTAAACAATGTTTAGTTGAATTTAAGATAGGGGGATATAGAGATGAGATCTTATGTGATGTTATTACCATGGTTGTTTGTCATCTTTTGTTGGGGAGACCGTGGCAATATGACAAAAATGTTATTCATGATGGAATAAAGAACACATACACCTTGGAGAAGAATGGTAGGATGCATATGTTGTTGCCAATTGAAGACAAGAAGGTAAACAAATAAAAAAGAAATACTATACTTCTCATGAGTGGGAAGGAACTCCTTAGAGAATTCAATAAAGATGAAGAAAATGCAATTTGTTGTGGTAAGAAAACCTCGATTCATCTTGACCATTACTTCGATAGATGATCTACCTGAGGAAATTCAGGAACTGCTGGAGAATTTGGCCGATATAGTGGTGGAAAACTTACCTTGTTCATTACCTCCCATCATAAGTATAAGCCATCACATTGACCTTATACTAGGAGAAAATTTTCCAAACAAAGCAGTGTACAAACAGATGTCGCGGGAGAATGAAGACATCAAGAAGAAAGTCCAGGATTTGATGGACAAAGGGTTGATTAGAGAAAGATTGAGTCCATGCACTGTGCCAACAATGTTAAGTCCGAAGAAATATGGTGGATGGATGATGTGTACAGAATAAAGGGCTATAAATAAAATCAACATCAGGTATAGATGTCCTTTGACAAGGATGGATGACTTAATGGATTTCTTGAGTGGGGAAAAGTTTGTTTCAAAAATTGATTTGAAAAGAGGATATCATCAGATTATAATGAGGGAAGGTGATGAATGCAAGACATTCAAGATGAATGAAGGATTTTATGAATGGTTTTTCATGTCGTTTGGCTTGACGAATGCGCCAAGTACTTTTATGATATTGATGAACAAAGTCTTGAAATATTTCATTGGGAATTTTGTAATTGTATATCTTGATGATATACTGATCTTCAGCAAGACTAAGGAAGAACATTTGAGACATTTAGCGTCAATGATGAGGAGGTTGCAGCAAGAGAAGTTGTTGATAAATATGAAGAAGTCTTATTTCATGAAGATGGAACTTATTTATTTGGGTTTTTTGATCTCATCGAATGAGTTGAAGATGGATCCTGAAAAGGTAAAAGCAATCAAAGAGTGGTCATCACCAAGGAACATATTTGAAGTCATAAGCTTCCATGGACTAGCCAGTTTTTACAAGAAGTTCATTAGAAATTTTATTGGGAGTTGTGCACCAATGATGGACAAAGTCAAGAAGAGACATCAATATTTTCATTGGATAGAGGAAGCAGAGAAAAGTTTCAAGTTTTTAAAGGAGAAGATAATTGGACAGCCAGATCTGGTTCTACCATATTTTAGTAAAAAATTCCAAGTAAGATGTGACACAAGTAGATTTGCGATTGGATCAGTCTTAAGTCAAGACAATAGACCAGTTGCATACTTCAATGAGAAGTTGAATGAGACCAATATGAAATATTCCACCTATGATAAGGATTTTTATGCAGTCATATAGGCATTGAAGAAATGGAGGCACTAATTGGTTCCAAAAGAGTTTGTTTTGCATAGCGACAACCAGGCCTTACAGTTTATAACCAGATAGGAAAAATTGAACCAGAAACATGCAAAATAGGTTGAATTTATGCATAAATTTACTTTTGTTATAAAGAACATTTCTCGAAATGGTAACAAGGTTGTTGATGCATTGAGCAAGAAAAGTTTGATTCTGCAGGAGTTTCAAGTAAAGACCTTAGGTTTTGATAGACTTAAGGAAATGTACAAAGATGATTCAGTTTCAAGGACACTTATGAAGCATGTGAGAATCCTTTTCTGAGAGATAAAATCCAATGGATTGAATATTTAATTCAGGATGGACTGTTATTTAAAGGAAATTAGTTGTGTATCCCAAAGAGTTCTATGAGAGAAAACCTTTTGAAGGAAAAACATAGTGGAGGATTGGATGGACACTTCGTCCATGATAAAAAATTTGCGCAACTGAGAAGTTTGTATTATTGGCTAGGGATGAGGATGGATGTCAAGAAATTTGTCAACAGATGTAGAATCTACCATCACGCAAAGGGGAAAAGACAAAATACAGGGTTGTATTAAACATTGCCAATACCAAAGAGGTCATGGGACGTGGTAAGCATGGATTTTGTGTTGGGAATTCCAAGGAAAAAGAGAGGTTGTGATTCCATATTTGTGGTAGTCGACAGATTCTCAAAAATGACACATTTCGTTCCATGCTAGAAAACCAATGATGCAACACACATTGCAAATCTATTTTTCAAAGAAGTTGTTCGACTTTATGGTTTTCCCAAGAGTATTATTTCAGACAGAGATACCAAATTTGTTGTTCATTTCTAGAGAACATTATGGAAAAAGATGGGGATGAATCTATCTGTTATCTCAGCATATCACCCTCAGACAGATGGACAGACTAAGATAGTGAATATAAGTTTGGGAGACTTATTGAGCAGTTTAGTAGTTGAACATCATAGTCAGTGGGATCATGTTCTGCCGCAAGTGGAATTTTCATATAACGACTCACCTAACTGGAGCACAGGATAGATCCCATTTCAAATAATGTATGGAATGTGGCCAAGAGGAGTATCCGAGTTGAGGGACTTGGAGAAGAATGAGTTTAGGAGTGTTGGAGAAGAAGATTTTGCAGTAGAGATGTAGGATCTCCATAATAAAATCAGAGAGTGATTGCAGAGTTCCAACTAGGAATACAAGTGCAGAGAAGATCATCACAGGAGAGAGCTTCAATTTGAAGTGGGGGATATAGTCTTAGCACACCTTAGAAAATAAAGGTTCCCAAGGGAAACGCATAACAAGATGAAGATGAAAAAGATAGGCCCATGTAAGATTTTACGAAAATTTGAGGCAAATGCTTACGAGATATAATTTCTAGATGATGTGAGCATATCACCCATATTCAACATAGAAGATCTGTACCCTTATAGAGCAGATGAAGCGAGAGGAGAAGAGAACCAAAATGAAATCTAGTGGGTCAAACAGATGCCTGTAGCTGAAAATCCGAAGATGGAAAAGATCATTGATCAGAGAGTTGGTAAGAAAACCTAGAGGAAGACATAATTTGAATATTTGGTAAAGTGGAAAGGACACCCGATTGAAGATGCCAGTTGGTAAAGTGAAGCAGATATCCAGAAACATGGATAGACGGTCCAGGAGCTCATGGATAGGATTCCATAAAATTTTCATCCAAGAGGAGTATGATGGAGGAGCATCGCAAGCAAGCACGAGTGGAGGACAGCTGAATATGCACCAGCGCACATTTTGAGGACATTTTGAAATTTCAAAGGATGGCACATTAATGTAATATCTAAAAATACATATTTTTTTTTAATATCTTGGGATTGTAATGTAGATCTTGAGTGTTTCTCTCATATACTGATTGTGGGAATTTATTATAATAAATGTAAAGTAGTTGTAGTCTTTAATTTCAATAATATAGCTTAGAGTTGTAGGAGGGAAAACTCAAGAAATCTCCCTCGTATGTATTGTATCATTCTCATTGTAATTAAGCTATAGAGAAAGAGAGTATAGGAGAGCAGAGAAGAAAAAAGATTGTAGAAGTTGTATGAGTAGATAGTTGTTGCTATAGAAACCATGTACAAAAGAACTTGAATTAATATAAGAAATATTTAATCCAATTTTACGGTGTCCTTATGGTTACTGTTTGCATCTATTGAATGATATGTTTACAGTTTTCTTATATGCTCTGTTATGCATTTGTTTCAATGCTTTATGTGTACGATTTCATGTTGAATGTATGAAGTCTGTGAGTGGGAGAGTATAAATTTCAATTTCTCCTCGTCCTGAGAATTCTTGCAAGGAGTGCAGTGAAGGTCCGCAAGGAGTGTGTTGACAATATTATGAGTTTTACCTCAGAAACGTTTAGGAGATATAGAATTGTTCTTATATAAACAGAAGTACAAGAATAGCATAGATTCGTGCAAGGCGTGTGTAGGCTAGGTTGAAGTCTTAGACTTTTCCAACCCAAGGGAGCGGTTGAAGAACTTATGTCGCAAGGAGTGCGCAGAGTTTGAGTTGTTGGAGAATTGTAGATTATCCTGAAGGCCGCAAGGAGTGCATGCAAGCATCCCTTAGAATCCTTTATTTTGTTGTGAGAATCAAGTGCAGGAGGGATACAAAATTGGAAATGCTAGAGGACAGACGAGGGTTGAAGTCACCTCGTAGAAAACCATCTCAGAAGGAAAGACGTCGAGTTATTTGTCGAGGAACTATTGAGAGATTGAATGAACAATAGAAATTCTCAGAGGGTGAAGCATCGATATCCATGGACCATTAGATCCAGTGGAGTTGCAGGGAGGATAAGGGTGAGAGTCCTTTAAAACTTTCAAGATCAAGAGAGATAACAATTGTCAGATCTAAAGGAGTGAGATTCATTGATTGGGTGCTCTGAAATATCAGCATTTCAAGATTCGGAAGAGTGGAGGAACTTGCTACTCAGAGGTCGCGAGTCGTGAAATCCTGACTTCATGAGAAAAAGGATTTGTATCGTTGGATCATGGGGAAAATCAGTATCATCGATCTGGCATAAGCGGTCATCGTGGTTTCAAATTTTAGGAGAAGGGGAGATGACCACTTGACAAACCCCCGACACGTGAAATCCTTACACACTCAAAAGTTGGGCCCCAGGTCGCAGCCAAGGGTCACGTCAGTAAAGAAGTTAAGGGAGGAGCTAGGGATAGTTATTCTATTTCATGGTTTCAGGAATCGGAGGAGTCGGGGTGACTCACATCGGAAGTCCCAAAATCACGAAATGTGACGCGCCCTTTTGGGGTTAAGTCTATGGTCACATGAGTGGTCACATGGAGTGGAGGCTCGCATCTAGTGCATGTTCACACGATGGGGCATAGAAAAAGGACATGTGGTCTTTAAGTGTCGAAGGTTCCAGTAGGGACCAAGGAGCCATTTCTGTTTGGGAATTGGAAGATCCAACTACCGAGCGGTCAGCAGACTCTGCTGAGGTGGGGCTGTGCGTCACAGAGTTGAGTGGGAAAAAATATGTGGCAAGCTGATCCAACTTTTAGAGTTCAGTTTTTGGATTTTCTGTCAAAATTCCTTTTGTATGTTTCATCGAGGAAGTCTAAGTTTTATTTTGGTCCAAAACTTATTTACGAAAATTTGTAAAGATAGTGAGTATTTGATTAATTGGAATGAAATAAAGGATTTCTTTATGTCTCATATGTCTTGGTTATAGACTTGGTGTCTTTTCTTATGTCTCTATGTTTATTTCAGCATCTGTTATGTTCAGAAAAGCACATAAATAATGATTTTTTCAACAAGATTTTATTTATAAAAAATCAGCCTAAGCATTTGTAATCAATACTTGTGAGTTAAGATATTAATTTTGATGGCTATTAACATAGGGTGATATTCTCGTATATTTTTCTTTAGCCAAGCATAATATGAAAATGCTTGATTAAGATAATTTCATATCGTTTCCTCAACAAGTTGTGGGGGGGAAATCCCCCCCACAAACCCTGTTAGGGAATGGGGTCCAAGCATGGCTGAAGAAAACCTTTGAATCAAGAATATAATCAGGTTCCACAGCCAACACACCAACACACTGAAAATCCATGATGCCATATATCAAAACTCCCTACGAACCGAGGAAGTCATCTCCTCATTTTCAACCAAGGGAGGGTATCTCCATAAGTCCCATCTTGTCCCTCAAGTATGAAAAATTTATATTGGACAAAAGTTTTTTCAAAATATCAACTTTATTAATCAAATACATCAATGAGACAATCAATTGTCGGTATAGGGATGAGTCTACTGGATCAAAATCAGAGTCTCTCAACTTCTTCAAATCTGTCACCATGGGATTTGTCATGAATTTTCAATCCCTCATCCCAAACTTTTGAAGGGTCTTTAAAACATACTCCCCTTTCCCTAGGAATATTTCACCACGTTTCTTCCATAATTCTAGTCCCAACTAATAATGCATGATACCAAGATCCTTCATATCGAATTCATAGGCTAGATCCTTCTTACACTGAATAATGATACTCTTTGAACCAAGATCTTGTATCTTTCTTGAGTCCATACAAGGCCTTCTTTAATCTGCATACATGGGTTTCTCTTGAGTGTACCTTAAAACCTTGAGTTTTCTCTATGTATTATTTTTCCTCAATTACTCCATTGAGAAAAGTGGTCTTTACAACCATATGATGTAAACTCCAACCCATGGATTCTCTAAGAGATATGATGGATCTAATAAAGATGTATATGGAAAATGGAGCAAATTTCTCATCATAGTCTTCTCCCTCCTACTGGGAGATCCCTCTAGCCATGAATATTGCCTTGTATTTATAGATACTCCCATCTACTGTATGCTTTATATTATAAACCCATTTTGAAGTGACTATAGAATTTCCTTCAGTTCTAGGCACAATTTCCCATACATCATTTTTCATGATGGATTGATATTCTTCCACCATAGCTTCCTTCTATTCTTTCTTCTTGACTGACAACCAAATATTCTCAAGTGTTCAACACTTGGCTTATTTCCGAAAAAAAAATCTTCTGGATTCATGTTCTTCAATATATGATAAGGAGTTTTATTCTGGACATATATAGTTGTCATAGCTACTTCTTCCCATAGAAACATGGATAGATTCTAGTCATTCATCATTTCCTTAACATATTCTTCAATGAATCGATTCTTTCTTTCTGACACACCATTCTATTGAGGATTATGTGGGATACTTAAATCCCTCCTAATCCTGTCTATTTTACAAAATACAATGAGATCCTTGGAGGTGTATCCTCCATTATCAGATCTTAGTGTCTTGATCTTCTTGTCTTTCATGTTTTCTACTTTAGTTTTGAATTCTTGGAATTTGCTAAATACTTCATCCTTTGTATTCAATAGGTAAATCTATTTTTTTCATGAGAAGTTATGAACGTTACATAGTAGAGAGAGATTCCTAGATATTTCATCGACACAAGACCAAATACATATGAGTGTTTCAGATCCAATATCTCCTTAGATCTATTCTCACTGCTTGGGAGTGGCTTTTTAATATTCTTCCCAAGTGCACATCATCTACAAACACCTTCATGTACTGATTGTAGTTCTAGTATGCCTACAACCATCTACTTTAGAGATGGAAATGCTTGATGATGAAGGTGATCATACCTTCTATGCCATAACTCACTAGGATTGAGTTCATCATGTACAAAATCTTGAGCATCTTGACTTAGAATTTTACACAATCTTCCTTCACAAATACCAATAACTCTAGCATCTTATAATTTTTAATCTTTAGACCATACAAGTACGTTTCCATTGAAAAAGGCTATTCTATCTCCTTTTCCTTATAAAAAAGAAATATATACTAAATTATTTTTCAAACCAAGTACATACAAACCATTTCTAAGATGAAGATTGTTACCTGATTCCAATTCGATAGAGGATTTTCCAATTCCATTGACTGCATAAGAGTGATAGTCTCCAAGTTCCACTCTATGAGAGATTTTATTTTCATATATTCTTGAGAGTTTTTCATGGTCGCCTATCATATGTATGGAATATCCACTATCGATTAGTCACATGGTGTCTTCAAGAGATACTGCAACAGATGATTAGTAGAAGAAATTCGCTTCTTCATGCTTCTCTTTCTTTAAAGGTACGTCATCATTAGCAACTGACACATGGTGTTCTTCCTTTATTTTCTTTTCTAATTCAAGACACTGATGTTTGTAGTGGCCATATTTATGAAAACCAAAACATTGTACCTTTGACATGTCTTTCTTATGATGGGATTTCTTTCTTGAACCAAATATTTTCTTACCTTCATATCTCTTGTGCTCATGCTTGCAGCAACTGCATCCCATGATCTAGAAAGACCATGAAGTGCAATATTCACAAGTTCCTTTTCTAGAATAACTTCTTCAATTGCTTGTGGTTGATATCTCATCTGATAAATCCTCACAAAGTATGAGGCCACAATGTTAGCCTTAGTCATGTTTGTTTCACGAAGCTCATTCTTCAAACTCATCACTTGTCCAATATTTATGACTGTGAAAAGGTTAGTTAGGGCATCATACATATTCTTGGATGAGTCACGATTGGATATGTAGGGTATCAAGTGATATTTTATGGAGTCCACAATGATACTTATGGAATTGATTTCATTGTCCTTGAACTCCTCCATTGCTACAACATTATGAGGTTCCTTCTCTTTTCCTCCTTCAAACTATGGTTCCACAATCTTTCCCTTCACGATATCCAAAACTTTGTTCTTGAAAAGGATGAGATCAATCCTTGTCTTCCATGCTCTAAAATTTGAAGCTCCTTCTATATTATTCTCTCACTTCATGGAGTAAGTCATGACTTCCTTTGACTTTGACCAATCAAACTTTGACTTTGACCCAAAAATTTAGCCTTGACGTTTTTGCTAGCTGAAGATACCAGGGGGTGTGTTAGGATAAGGTGCACTAGAATGTCCAAGAATTATGCCAAACATTTCACTTAACGTTCCCAAAGAATTAGGTTAAGACTTTCTATAGCTGCAAAATCAGAAACCCTATTTGCAGCTATAAGTGGTGATACAATGAGCTTGAAAAAGAACTGTTGATCTACCTTTCAGCGGTTAGAATGCTCTGAACGTAGTGTGGGTCAATAAACTATTAGAAATATTTCTATGTTCTCATTTAACCATAGACAATATCACTATTGTCACCCAACCATAGGCATGCATCCACCCGCAAGCACCTTAACCTTTGAAAGATAGAATGATTCTGGAAGAAACACTAGAACCAATAGATAACCAAGAGAGTGCACATTCTTCCAAATATAGTGTAAATAAAAGATAATCCCACAACCATAGACCAAAAATAATACATAACTATAGTTGTTGCAGTTGCAATCCTTCCTTTAGAATTTTGCACAACTTATCTTGTATGAGTGTGTGTGTGTGTGTGTACAAAATGAGATCAAGAGCCTCTTATTTATAGTCCTTCTTGTCACATGTCTAGGTCGACTTCTCTTTCTAGAGGGTAATAATTTAATATTATTTATTCTTGTTGGGCCCTTCATTTTTGAGAAATAATTGTGCAAGTTTTGAATAAGCATGAGTCACACAAACTTCATCAGGGGCTAGAAGGAAGAATAACAGAAAGAAGTTGTGGAAGTTAGCGCAACACCATCTAAGGAACAAACATTTGTAACTAAACAAGAAAGCGAGCAAGCCAAACAGGGAGATATAACCTAGCTATATATAGGACTGAATATATGTGTAAATGTTGGTTAGGTTGGGTTGATTCATGTCTATCAGAGTTGCCCAAGGTTCTGGGATTAGTTGTTGCTACTTGTTGTAAGTCAAGAAGAGGAGAGTCTATAATAAATGAGACCTATTAGTTGGGGAATTAGAACTCTATGGCTGAGGCCTAGAGCCAAGAGTCTGTACTGAATATCTCTATGTAATTCTGAGTTTGTAATGCAAGAAAGATCTCAGAGATAATATGATGAAGAAGAACCAAATTTTCAAAATATGATGTGTCTTTGTATGTTTACTTATGCATTACATTGTTCCCTTATGGTTTATGAGTTATGTTTAATGGTTATATGTTTAAAGAGCTATTCATAATGTAAGTAGGTTCAATTCTTGCGGTTAGATGTTTTAGATATGATGTTGCTCTTGTGCAAGAACAAGAATGAGTCCGGAATGATCTATAGATTCTCTTTGGTATTTTCCCTACCCTTCCCTATATTTCTATCTCAGCAACACTTTGAGTGATACTTCTTCTCTTCGGAGGAGATGAAAATGCCAACACTCTAGACTACATGGTACCTTTTGTTGGTAACCTGAGAAGAACCCTGGTCTGATCAAATCCACGCCAACAAAATGGTTTCATTGTCAGGACTTGTATAAAAAAGGGACGTATAGGAAGAATGCTATCATTGATACACAGATACGACATTGATCAATGCTGGGAAAGAAACTGTGACGCCTTCACATGGAAAGAAGTGGAACTAAGAAGAAAATTAGTGGGAACTACTAGGGAAGCAATCTTTTACTTGGAAAGATCAAGCGACCAGTACAAGATTTTCTGGGTTAAATTCCCGGAAGAATTTTTTCACTGGATTAAGAGACTCTAAGAAGCTCCAGAGTTCCAGGGATGGGTCAAGAAGATCTGCGCATAGGATACTAACAAGTTAGTAGCACTCCATAGGCTGGATTTCCCAGTCACACGAGCTATGGATTTCTGGGTTAGCACCATGATAGAAGGATACATAATCGAATTTGCAACTGAGAAACACCAATGTTTCTCGTGGGCAGAAGAAAATTTCAAGAAAGACACAAGGGGAAGAATATTAAGAGAGATCCCCCTGTGGATTAAGACTTTCTTGGCAGAGGAAGGGATGTTTATTATATCCCCAACTGAGATGGCAGTGTAAACACCCTCACTTGGGGTAGGGCGAGATGGGGTGAAAGTCATGGCATGAGAAAGGGGAATGGTTCTTTGACAAATGGGGGGGAAATAGCAAGAAACGGATTCTAGAGATGAGAGAGACTTGAAGAGAGCCACCATAGTTGAAAAACGGTGGTGCGGCAAGATCAAGAAAGCTGCAAGACACTCTGAAAAGATGAGGAAAGGAGGATCAGGAGAAATAGAAGAAAGACATATGGAATAACTGCAGAGGATGAAAATATAGGAACGAATGGCTAGTCAAAGATTGAATGAGAGAGAAGCAAGGAGAGAAAGAAGTCCCCAGGAGGTGGGATGAGAAGGAGGAAGAAAAGATGTAAGAGAGGAGGAAGCCATCATGAATCTTGGAGGAGAAAGAGAAGATTCAGCCTCAATGACAGGAGAAATCGAGAATCTGGATGAAGAGATAGTCCCAATGGAATATAATGATACCCCCCAGATCAAAGAAAACCGCCCCGAAGCCAATGGTGCTAGCCCTGAATCACCCATACCCCAAGTGCCTTTTATACAAGAAGTAATTTTGACACTACCTTCTCGTGCAAGTTTTGTTCCAATACAATTAGTTAACCAATCACAACCAGGAAGTGCAAGTCCAGGGAGGATATTGGGATCCCCTGGTAGATCGCAAGAAGGACTGTTAGGGTTCATATTGATATGAACAACAAGATCAACAATGGCCAGCCATATGGGAGGTTCGATCGCTAGATACCTAGAATTTTGGGGTAAGGGAGATGAAGACATTGAACAACACTGGTTCTTGTGCGAAGCAATCTAAAGATCCAGAGGGACTCTAGATGCAAAGAAGTTGGTTGAGTTCCAGACTACCTTGATATGTCACGCTCTCAAGTGGTACATGAAGATCATCAAACCAGGAGTTCCAACGACGCAAGGTCAAGCGTTCACACTTGACCAAGTACAAACAAGGTTCATAGCAGAGTTCAAACTACCTCAGTCAGAACAACAGGCTCTGTTTGAGTTGCATGAGATCCAGCAGAGGGAAGGTGAATCAGCCTAGGAGTACAACCAAAAGTTTAAAGATTCCATAGGAAGGTTGGCACATCCAATCCACGAAGAACATCAAAGGGAGTGGTACATTTAGGGACTACTACCTCTGACTCATATTCTGCTAACGCAATAGCAGATAGCCACGTTAACAGATGCCTTGGAACAATCAATGAATATTGAATCCATGGAGGGATACCCTGGGAACCTGAGAGTAACTCGACCCCTAGTAGATGTGAATTTAGCGCAACTACAAGGGCATATATCAGCACTTAAAGAAAAGGTTCAAGAGCTAACGATACCCAGACTAGGAAAACCACAGGTTTAGTGCATTGAATGCAATACAGAAGGTAATTTGGTGAACAAATGTCCATAAATAAGGGGGCTGGGACCTCCTCAGAGTCTGAATGTAACCCCACTAGGACCCAAAGGAGGAGTTACGCAAGTATCGATGAACTCACCATTCCATCATCCCACCCCATATCACGCTTTCCCAGGAGGAAAAACAACACCAACAATAGAATATTGTGAGATCTGTTGAACCCTTGGGCATGGACCGAGACAATGCCCCATAATGCAGAAATATTCGACAGTACCAAACATAGTACATTGCAAGTTCTACACATCCACCACACATACTACCAATAAATGTAGAGCATTGTTGGTCTTGCAAACAAGCTAGACCGAACAACATTCAGGGTGAATGAAAACCCATAGGGACCAGGAAGAGGTCGAGGAGGTGGAGCTAGAGGAGAATTCAGAGGAGGGATAACTGGGGGAAGAGGACCAAGCAGATGTTACAAATGTGATGAACAGGGTCACTTGGCTAGAGATTTCTCTCATCCAAGGCAACCATGGTGCTCTCATTGTAGATCCAATGGACACGCAACTGAATACTGCCCAGAGCTAATTGCAAAGTGGGAGCATAGAGCATGACAAAGAGGAACTAAACTTATCAATTCATAGATCAAGAGGATTTCTAAGGGAAAATTGCCAAACCTTAACATTATCACTCGAGGAGGAGTGAAGATAGGAGCTGATGCTGATACTCTACCTTAGATTCAGAAAGAAGCACCTAAAGAAGACATGTACGACCCCCTAAAGAAAAAACTGTTATTTAAATATGCCATAGAAGTATTCCAAAATATTCCTAATCATGAAATGAAAGAGAACCCCCCTCAACCAGTTGTATACCCTAAGGCGACACAAGTCCCTTCTTCACCCCCTGTACCCAAAAACCCTGTAGGCATACCAAGACAACCTGAGCAGCCTCAAAAAGTAGTTGACCTCTAGTTTCAATTATTCTCTGACATTCTCCAAAAGATGTGCAACTATCATAATGACCAGATGGGTTGGGACCAAAGTCAGAGAACACCCAATATGTGATGGCACCTCAGAGTTAGACAATTTTTTTCAGAATATGGAAGAAACTATGGGGGAAGATCAAAGAATCTTGGTACTACATATAGCTTTCCAGAACACTCCTGCCAGATGGTGGGATACTCATAAAGATGCACTCAGAACTTGGGATGAGGTGAAGCAAACACTCAAGTACAGGTTCTATAATAGGGAGCAATTATAATCAAAGAAGCAGACGGATCTCCACATTGCACAACTATTCAGAAAGGAATTGAACCCTAGGATACACATTCAATAATGTGTGGCATAGTGGCAGGCCGCAGAGATACCCTCTCACTTCTAGGTTCATGTATTTCCCTATTCTCTAGGCCCAATCCAAAAATCTTGGTTTATACATGAGGAAACCAAACGACAGACATGGGATTGGTAGATACTGGAAGCTCAATTTTGCAAAGGCTTCTCATTCACAAGTACGTACCCCGAGCTTGAACTAGTCCTACAAAATATTAAAGAACTTATTTTTACAGCCAATAGTGATAACACATCAGAATTTGTAGTGTGTCCCAAACACACACAAGAACTTCAGAATGAACTCCATGTACCTTCAATTGAAAATCCTATAGAATGCTACTAGATCAGAAAATCTTCAGAAAGCCTAGATGAATCAAAAGAACTGAGAAACCTATCAATCAAAGAGACTGAGGGGAATAGATAAATCCAAAATGCCATACCTAGCAGACCGATAATTCCTACAATCACCCTTTGAAATTATAGAAGCTTAACATAGGGACTGAAGAGAAACCAAAAATAGCTTTGGTAGGAGATTACTGGGATGAGCAAACCAGTCAGAAAATACAGAGTTTACTGAGGGAATACGAACATTTGTTCCCAAAGACTTTTTCAGAATTGAAGGGAATCAAAGGAGTTATGGGAGAAATAAAGATTGAGTTAAAACCAGGATCCAAGCTTGTTATACATAGGCCATACCATCTTAACCCAAGAGTAAAAGAGAAAGTCAATAAGGAGATTGATAAGATGTTAGAAGTAGGTCTCATTTTTCTAATAGAAGAAGAAGAATGGGTCAACTCAATAGTCATTCAAAGAAATAAATACACTGAGGATATTAGAGTTTGTGTGGACTACAGAAGCCTCAATTCAGCCTATGTGCATGATCCTTTCCCAACACCCTTTACTGATGAGGTTCTAGAACAGGTTGTGGGGAAGGAAGCATACTCATTTACCGATGGATTATAAGGATACCATCAAGTTAGGATTACTGAAGAGGACAAGAGAAAAACCACCTTCATTACTGAATGGGGATCTTTTGCATATAATGTGATGCCATTTGGTTTAAAGAACACCCTTACAATTTTCTCTAGGATTGTGATAGCAGCCTTTAGAGAGTTCATTCACAAGTTCATAGAAGTTTATATGGATGACTGGAAAATATATAGTCTTCTTAAGGACCTTGTAGCACTGCTAAGGCTAATGTTTGATAGATGCTAAGAGTTACAGATCTCACTAAACCTCAGGAAATATATCTTATGTGTGCCACACGGAAATTTGTTGGGCCACATAGTCTGCCGAGAAGGAGTATTGGTAGACCAAGCTAAATTTGCAGCAATTGTGAATATTACGCCACCTACGAGTATTAAACAATTGCACTCCACACTAGGACATATAGGCTACTATCATAGGTTCATTCGGAGATACGCTAACATTACTGCACCCTTGAAAAACCTCCTGAAAAATTTTGAACCGTTCCAATAGACTCCCAAATGTGATAAAGCATTTGAGACACTTAAGGAGAAACTCATTACAGCACCGATTCTGATATTCGCAGACTGGGAGAAGGAATTTCATGTCCATGTGGATGCTTCAGGAATTTTCTTAGGAGCTCTCTTAACGCAACCTGGAGATGGAGCTATGGATCACTCTATCTACTTTGTGAGTCAGAAGCTATTGCAAGCAGAGTGCAACCACACGACGACATAACTTGAAGGATTAGAAATGATCTACGCTTTACAGAAATTTAGACATTATCTGTAAGGGTATCATTTCAAATTCTTTATTGATCCTTCAACATTAAAATACCTAGTTAACAAACCTATGTGGGAAGGAAGAATTTCCAGATGGTTGTTTTTATTTCAAGAATTTTCCTTTGAAGTCATCATCAAGCCTGGACGATGAAACGTCAGACCCGACCATCTATATAGACTAGAGTCAGGAGAAAGTGGTGGAGCAGTGGATAACCAACTCCCCGATGCAGATTTGTTTAGGATTGAGGCCATACCAGAATATCTTGAAGACATAGCAATCTTTCTCAGTACAGGGGCATGTCCCAAAACATATTTTTCAACCCAAAAACTCCATATGGTCTTCAGAGCAACATATTATCAGCTAATCGCCAGGAAATTGTATAAACTAAGACTAGACAACATCCTCAGACAATATGTCCTAGATCTTGAAAGGTAGGATATACTCTGGGAATGCCATAGTGGAATTGCAGGACGACACGTAGGAGGAAAGGCAACAACACATAAAGTTTTATAGGCAAGACTGTGGTGGGAAACAATTTTCAAAGATGAAAAAGAATATGCCAGATCGTGTGATGTTTTTCAAAGAGTGGGAAAGCCGTCACATCGATATGATCTTCCTTTACAACCTGTTAGAGCGCTACAGGAATTTGAGAAATGGGTAGTTGACTTCATTGGGCCAATCAAACCCACAACTAAACATTCGAAGGAAAGATACATCATTACCGCAACTGACTACCTTACTCTTTGGGCAGAAGTAGAAGCAGTACAAGATTGTTCGACGAATACTGCTACTAGATTCATTTTCAAAAATATCATTACCCTCTTCGGATGTCCCAGGATCCTAACCAATGATTAGGGTACTCATTTCATTAGTAGTACCATAACAACACTTACATCATAGTTTATGATTCAACATCATAAGAGCAGTCCATACCACCCACAGGCCAACGGAACAGCTGAAGCCTTCAACAAAATCCTGGAAAAGGGACTAACAAAGGTCTGTTGCACAAGCCGAGAGGACTGGGATGATAGAGTTCTAGCGGTACTATGGGCCTACAGGACAACCACGAAGAAACTCCATAGATACACACCATTCTAGCTTGTTTACGGGAAAGAGGTAGTGGTGCCTGCAGAGTTCATCACTCCAAGTCTATATATTGCACAAGCCACACTTATGACAGACAAAGAATTAGTGGCGTAGAGACTTGTAGAGCTACAAGAACTTGAAAAAACCATATTTCTGGAAGAATTCCACCAGTTGGTTGAAAAGGAAAGACAAAAATATTGTCACGACCAACACATTAAGACCAAGGTATTTACACAAGGAGACAAGGTGTTACTCTACAACAGTCGATACTAGAAGCATCTTGGCAAGCTACGCATGCACTGGTTGGGACCCTTCATAGTTGCAGAGATTTGACCATCAGGAGCAGTCTGAATCTCACAACTAGATGGCGTGCTATGACCAGGATGGGTGAATGGCACTCGCATGAAGCCCTACCTATCTCAATATTGAGAAGAGGGACAATCGCTCCAGTCTGACGAAGCTTGTATAATAGTTAGATTTGAGTTTCATTTCCTTTCTGAAATTTTGTAAATTCAGTTAATAATGTCCAGGTGCGTAGTGTTGCGCCATAACACATAGTTCATTTTTTTTCTTTAAGTGTTGGTTGATACAGAGCTGACGAATCAGCAACAAAAAATTGGAAGCATGAGGAATTCCATCAATGACAGTCATTAAAGATGACAGGGGCAACCTTTGTGGTCGGAGAGGCCATGAATCGCAATCCAATCTGCATTAAAGGCCACACAAAACCAGTCCAATCAAACCCTCTATTTCCATTCTAGTACCCCTCTTGTCTCTCATTAAGCTATAAATCCACATTATGCCAAGATGCCATTAAATTTTGTTCCATGAAACCCACCCGACAAATAGAACAGTCTCAATTTGGCCATGTCTCTATTCCACCCAAACGAGTAAATACCAAGAACACCCAATCAAATTTACCTTGATTAAACAATCCCGTCAGACAACTCACACACTATTACGTCTATACGATCATGATGAGGAGAAATTATTGATAAAACTGACCCGTTAATCCAAACATACGAATCTTATAACTCAGACGAGAAAGTATTGTTTTTAAAATGAGCATATCCCTTTCCGAATTCAGCCGTGCAAACGAGTTAGGACCATTGCCAAAGATGAAATTGTAGCCCTAGTTCTTAACGGCCACAGAAGCGCTAATGCCAAGATCCATAGCAAGCCAGAGAACCATGAATAAAGAAGCAGTACTAGATGATCTTTGCGACCCCGGGGTCAAGATTATAGGTGATCTCAAAGGGAAGATAGAGCATGTCAATCTACTCGACCTTGACCTCACGGATTCAGCCTTGTTTCCACAGATGCACCCAGACGTCTTTTGGGAGTTATCTCCGGATGGAACCAGAGATAAGAACTTCATACCTAAAAAGGAGTTCATTAACCTATTTAACTCCACCATCGTGAACCTGAGAGACTTACTAGTCTTTGGCACCACCTGCGAAATTGTGTGATGCACAAAAATTCTGTTAAGTAGAGTGCACGACAGAAGTCTATGGATGGATAAGCGGTATCCAATCCATGAAAAAGATATCCAACAACTTATTGGACTATCCTCTAAAGGAGAGGATGTATCGAAGGGATTTCAGGACCTCAACAAGCATGGGAAGAAGAAAGGTGAGCTTAGCCTCTACGAGAAGTTTAACACAAAGAGAGGAGGACAGACAATAGTCATTGAACCAATACTGCCCGAAACAGTCTGGATTGGCTGCTATGTCATAGCCAGCAAATTTATGAGGTCTTATTATAAGGGAGAATGCACTTTAGATGTGTTATCATTCACCGACTTCTTTACACAAGGAGAAGTGTTCAATTGGTGTAGTTTCTTGCTCGAGGAACTACTAGTAGCTTGTGAGGAGGCACAGGAGAAAGGAGGCACATTTACCTATGGATACCTACTTGTGGCATTCACAATGCTCAAATGGAAGTCACCTATGGGCAGACAATTGACAATACCAGATAAATGGCACCTGGTGAAGATGTTTGAGCCATGGCAGTCCAGACCAAACTCGGAGAACACAACACTCGACAGCGCAACATTTTCCAAATGATATAATGCTATGACAGACACAACACAGAGGCCATGCATCCCATAGGAGATCCTCAATAATAGCATGAGGAATATTGCATTCAGCATGAACCGACACAACACATTCATCTGGACGAGGCATGGCATCAGGGAACATTTCCACACATGGATGCTACCATTCTATTTGTATGAGGAAGCCTTAGATAAATAAGTCGTTTCATGGCTAGGATTCAAATGAGGCCAGTGTAAATCAGGAATGCATTACATTTTTCTTGCCGAGATACTCAAGAAAAAAGACAAGGAAGCAGGAGAGGGGCTGAGCTTAGGCCCCTAGCCGAAGAAGCTAGACACTCCGACAAAAAAAGATTCAGAGGAGGAAGAAGAAACACTGTAGTTGGAGTGGAGGAAAAGACCGTCCCCCCAATAGTTGCCAGACAATGCCATGTTTTTAGGTGCGTAGGTCAACCAGATCCTGGGTGTTGTGCTTGGCACCGAACCAATGGTGAAGAGGCCCAGAAAGGGGTCTCGTCGAAAAAACCCCTGAACTCACAACCCCTTGCATATGTTGCTCCCTACCCTGGACCCTTTCCATGACCAAAGTGACCACTATCATTGACATTCAAGATGACCCGGACCTTGAAATAATTCTGACTACAGTCATAATTGAGCAACCCCCACCACTCCAATTTCCAAAACTCCTCACCGCCATTCCACATCAGACCACAACCTCAGATCCTATGCAGCTCAACCCACCCAGAGACAGAGGAATGACAACCCCCACAGACAACCAGAGAGTCCCCCAAACCCAGTTCAGAAATTCCCGACCCCGACCCCAAAACCGCAAGGCAGAGCACGATGCAGRACGTTCTGAATCCGAACACCTAGGAACACCAACCTGATTGTTCAACACARGAAGAATCCGCCCAAATCAGTGAAGAGCTAGAACCTGACCATAATCTTCAAATCACCTCACCACCCAAGGATGATGATGTCCTAGAAATCACGACACGTGATATAGAAGCACCAAAAGATACAGAGATACCAAATGTGCACAATGAGCCAGAATCAACAACGGATCCGAATATGAACACCATGCAAGCGCATATGACGCAAGTTCTCCAGAACACCCAAAAATGTGTTGAATTGGTGCAGCTCTGCATAACTAGAACTGAGGTTCTGATGCTCTTACCCACAGACCTAAGATTGAGTATTTCACGAGCACCACCAACAGAGGACGAGGTAGAAACTCACTCAGACCATTCAATAGGTAGTGGAATCCCACTACAGTGGAGAGTACCCATTGATGTAGCTCCATCATCTATAAACCTGGTATAGTGTACAGTGTCACAGTTGTTCGGAATAATCAGAGCCTCCACGGACCAACTAGAGCCAAGGCTCTAGGATGCCGAGAGCTTAGCCGAGCTCACTAGGAAAGAACAGTTATATGCACAAACATGTAGAATGGAGTAAAAACATGATAGAATCCTAGCCCAACGCAAATTGGAAATTGTGCGGGAAAAACTTGCAAAATCCTGGCCGAAGATTCAGAAGGTTGCGCCCGACCTACCCGAAGCCAAAAAAATAAGAGAACTAGAGCAACAAATCAAGCTGTTACAAGAGGCATGGACACAACTCACTACACACACGGAGAAAATACAAGAAAAGATAAAACAAGTATAGCAAGAAGCAGAACAACAACCTCGACAGCTGCATGACCAAATGCAGAGGATAATACTACATGGAAACAATGCCCGAGTGACACTACATAATCAGACAAAGGAATACACTAAAATCTTTAGAGAAGTCAGTGATTGGATGGGCATCATCGCTCGATGGAATCAAGTCCTGGAGGAAGTGCACACAAAGATCCAAGTGCTAAACGAGGAAGTTGCGGTCACAATGGACTCCATAGAGAAGCAACAAAAGTTCGACCAAATCTAGTAGGCCGACAATGAACTAAATTTACTCTACGAAGCACAATTCGTAGCCAAGAAATATCTGCACGATTTTTGACCGGTAATTCAAACCACCTATATGAAAATGCACCAGGGCGATGAAACAACCGACTCCGAATGGAACTCGTTGGTTGTAGCCAATCCAAAGGAATATAGCAAAGAGACGACCCAATAGTTCCTAGAAGAAKCATCACTCCTCACCCAGAAATGGCAGGACAAAGTTGAAAGATTTCACAGAGTAAAGCACAGGGCATTAGAGTTGGTTCCAGAATTGGGCCCTTCATTTGAGGAGGTAAAGGATGAAAAGGCACAAACAAAAGAGCTCAAAGAAGAGGAAAATTTGGATAAGGGAAAGCAATAGTTGCTCCTAGAGAATGTGAATAAACCAAGGGTTTGACTTGAGGACGAGTCAAGGATTGTGGTCAAAGCCTGTTGGGCCCTTCTTTTTTGAGAAAGAATTGCGCAAGTTTTGAATAAGCATGAGTCACGCAAACTTCATCAGGGGCTGGAAGGAAGAATAACAGAAAGAAGTTTTGGAAGCTAGCGCAACACCAGCTAAGCAACAAACAGTTGTAACAGAACAATAAAGCGAGCAAGGAAAACAGGGAGACATAACCCAACTATATATAGAACTGAATATAAGTTTAAATGTTGGTTAGGTTGGGTTGAGTCATGTCTATCAGAGTCACCCAAGGTTCTGGGATTAGTTGCTACTGCTTGTTGTAAGTCGAGAAGAGGAGAGTCTACAATGAACGAGACCTATCAGTTGGGGAATTAGAAATCTGTGGCTGAGGCCTAGAGCCAAGAGTCTGTATTGAATATCTCTATGTATTTATGAGTCTATAATGCAAGAAAGATCTCAGAGATAATATGATGAAGGAGAACCAAAATTTCAAAATATGATGTTTCTTTGTATGATTACTTGTGCATTACATTGTTCCCTTATGGTTTATGAGTTATGTTTAATGGTTCTATGTTTAAAGTGTTGTTCATAACGTAAGTAGGTTCAATTCTTGTGGTTATATGTTTCAGATTTGATGTTGCTCTTGCGCAAGAACAAGAATGAGTCCTGGATGATCTATGGATTCTCTTTGGTATTTTCCCTACCCTTCCCTATCTCTATGTCTCAGCATCACTTCGGGTGAGACTTATTCTCTTCAGAGGAGATGAAAATGCCAGCGCTCTAGACTACACAGTACCTTTTGTTGGTAGCCTGAGAAGAACCCTGGTCTGATCAAATACACGCCACCAATTCTATTGAGACGACTAGTATTCTAGGGTTCTCACACATCCATTTAGGGTTTCTCTTGCTTCCGAAATATTCTATTCTAGTCAAAGGTTACATATGGAGGTTAATACATCCCGTAACTACCATAATATCAACACATATGCATATCCATATCTAAAATATAAAAGGGTGAGCATGTTGTGAAATAAAAAGTAAGTTGAAAGAACTATTAATAGTGTGGGAAGTACAAGTAAACCTGTTGGGGCTATGGATTCTTGCTGGCACTGGGGCCATTCTTGTATGGTACTGAGGAAACTTTGTTAGGGATATGGGTGTTCACTGACAGTGAAGCAATGATGAAAAAAGAGAGATGAGGAACACACTTATGTAAATATTTTCTTGTTATAAATGGTGAATACCCATGATCAAGCCAAAACCAATCTGAAGTGTGTAGCCAATAAGAAAATTCACCTCACAATTTGGCGCTTTGAAAAATGTGTGTTAGATTACAAGT
Source organism: Picea mariana (assembly GCA_032191745.1). Lineage (NCBI taxonomy): Eukaryota > Viridiplantae > Streptophyta > Pinopsida > Pinales > Pinaceae > Picea > Picea mariana. Next base: position 534,912 of record JASDQU010099748.1, read on the forward strand.
AATATAAATATTAGGTTATATCTATTATAATTTTGGCTTCATTGTGGTACCCATGACTATTGGAAAATTCTTTGCAATCTTGTTTTGCTTATCCTTGAAACTTAGATCTGAAGTATAGGCCCTAGACTTCTAATGATAGAGATAACTAGTTCTTCCAGTGTGTCTCTATTTGTTGTGGCCGCAACAACCCCCCTTTACCTTTTTCTCTTACAAGTGAAAGGAAAATCCCCCTTTACTAAAAATTTAAACCTATTACCTAATCCTCTATTGTTTGATACCGATGCTATTTATTTCCATAGTTTTATAGAGTTGGGGGGTTTAATATTGATTGATGGTTATATTTGATGAGTGTTGAGTATTCCTTTCGGTATGATGATTTCAAATGTTTTCATGATGTTTATTGACCTGTGATGTTGCATTGACCTTTGTATGATGGAATTGATACGTTATCTTTAGAATTTGTGTTGATTCAAAAGAACTTGATGATTCTATGTGGATGTAAGGTTTGGTGTTCTATTACATGTCTTGAATGAGTTTATTGTTGATTATTTTCTGATTTCCTAACTCAATTTATGCATCCTCTTGATGGCATGCTATGCTTAATATATTCACCTTTTATACTTTTTCATGTGAATCTTAATCTTCTGTTTGAAATTGGCACATTTAGTTTTAGGACATTCATCTACAAACACCATGTTATTGCTGAATAAAACCTAACACTCTCTTATAAATTGGATTAAAGGAATGTAATATATTATTTATAATATTGGAAAATGTTCTTCTAATTGTATGGTTGATATCATTATTCTATTTTGTAGGAGCAAGTTTGCATAACCACTTTGTTCGTGTGACTTATCTAGCCCTGAGAGGTTCGTGGGGGAATATTTTGATCCTTATCCACAACCTTGACCTTGATTCTTGTTAGGATTCTCCTTGTTGTGAAGTGAGTTATCTTGGCTTGCAGTTGTCTTAAGATATGAATCCCCCAAGGTGGTAAGATCCACCTTTCTTGTAAGCATGTCCCTAAACCATTTTAGACTGACCTATATTGAGTCCTCTTTGGTCTTACCTCTATTTAAAAACTAGGCCTAAGGCTCATTCATACTATTAATTGTGAGGCCTTGCCACGCCATCACATGATTCCTATTTGTTATTTATTGCATGCATGGCGGTCTGAAGTAAGAAACTTTCCCTTGACTTGGTTGTACTTGTGCTCCTCGTGATATGAGTATATCTTCCCTCTGATATTTGCATATTGAGTGGACTATATTGTGATGTACACCTAGTTGGAGTCGATTTCATGTTTCCACTCATCACTACTTGTGACGTTAAATCCTCATACGAAGTTTCATATACTTCACCTCCATCGCCCCTACTAAAAATTTAAACCTATTACCAAATCCTCTACTACTTGATCTTGATTCTATTTCTTTCCATAGTTTGATAGAGTTGGGGGGGTTAATTTTGATTGAAATTTATCTTTAATCAATGTTGATTATTCCTTTAGGTCTGATAATTTCAAATGTCTTCATGATGGTTATTGACCTGTGATGTTTCATTGACCTTTGTATGATGGAATTGATATGTTATATTCATATTTTGTGTTGATTCCAAAGAGCTTGATGATTCTATGTGGCTGCAAGGTTTGGTGTTCTATTGCATGTCTTGAATGAGTTTAATGTTGATTATTTTATGATTTCCTAACTCAAAATTTGCATCCTCTTGCTAACATGCTATGCTTAATATATTCACCTTTTGTACTTTTGCATGTGAATCGTAATCTTTTGCTTCAAATTGGAACATTTAGTTTCAAGAAATTCATCTATAGCCACCATGTTATCACTGAATAAAAAATAAACTCTATTATAAATTGGATTGAAGGCATGGAATATATTGTTTATAGTATTGTCAAGTCTTCTTCTGATAATATGGTTGGTCTCATTATTTTGTTTTGTAGGAGCAGGTTTGTAGAGCCACTTCGTTGGCATGACCTCTCCAGCCTTAAGAGGAATGTTGAAGAATGTTTTGATCCTTTTCTACAACCTTGATCTTGATTCTTTCCAGGATCCTCCTTATCGGGAAGTGGATTATCTTGGCTTGTAGTTGTTTCAATATCTGAAGCCCCCAAGGCTATCAAATCCACCTTTCTTGTAATCTTGTCCCTAAACCTTTTCAGACTGACCTATATTGAGTATTTTTTGTTCTTACCTCTCACCAAAACCCAGGCATAAGGACCATTCATACTATTTATTGTGAGTCCTTGTCATGCCATTGCATGATGCCTATTTTCTATCTTTCGCATGCATGGTGATCTGCTCCGAGAACCTTTCCCTTGACCTGGTTTCACTTGTGCTCATCGCGATTGGAGTATATCCACCCTTTGAGATGTGTATATTGAGTGGACTATCTTGTGATGTACTCTTGGTTGGATTTGATGTCTTGTTTCCACTCATCGCTACTTGTGATGTTAAATCGTCACAAAAAGTTTCATATACTTCACCTCCCTACCAAAAACTCCGAAGGCGATGCAAAATGTCCAAACCATACATGTTTTCTTGGAATATTAATTTAATAATAATAATGAAAAAGTGTGCAGAGGAGGGGTCAATCTAATGTTTTTATTTACCCATTAGAACCTTAGCTCATAGAGAGTGGGAGCTAGAAGGGATCGTCGACATCGTCATCAACGATTTTACGGAGCCTTGTTGCCTCTCCTACCAGTTACCTCGACGATGATATAATCAACCCTGATGACCACCTAATATTTCATATATTCTCTTAAAATAATATTTTAATACATGCCCTTGAAGAACGTGCACCCCTTTTGAGATATTAAATATTATTATTTTTAAAGGCCATGCATTATAATATTATATGTTTGGAGTGTGCATGTTTTCGGGAGTGAGATCGTTGTCAGGAGGATTGAGAGGTGGAGCATGGATATATCTTTGACAAAGATGCTTGGACTATGTCCATTCTGGTGGGGGAAGTGGGGGATATATTAAATTATGTGTCTTTTCTTTTCTTTTTACTTTTTATTTATTTATTTTATTTCTTGTTTCATTTTTATTTGTTTTATTTAATATATTTCATTTCATTTAATTTTTTTTCATTTTTAGTGTTCATGGATAACTAGTTTCTCATAGGTAAGATGAGTAAATCAACCTGAATGGGCCTAATGGTTACGAACATGTGTTTCCTCCTAGAGGTCACAGGTTCAGATCCATACGAGGGTAGGGTAATTTTAGTAATTTTTATTTTTTACATTAATGTCAGTAATTAGTTTAGTTAATTTTTAATTTCTTTGTAGATTAGGGATAATTTTATTAACTTTTTTAATGATTGTAAATAATGTAGATTAATGTAAATAATTTTTCTATCTTTATTTTATTTTTATTTTTTTAAAGGAAACATTTTCTAAAATTATACTGCGAGCCACAAGTCCCATGCCCTCCTAGGTTCTTATTCAAACTATTCATAAGGGATAAATAATTTAAATTGCTAATTGCTAAAGTCTCTTATGCATGTGGGATTTCAATATTCTAGGTTGATGATCAATGGTCCGAGAATCATCTAGAGGCTTGATTGACAATTGCTAAATCATGATCGTTAAACAAGCATAACTTGGTCTACAAATGTCAGAATTGTGTCCATCATACCTCATTGGAAAGGTATCATATAGAGGATTGTAGTGGAATAGGTATCCATACAAAAAAATTGACATAGGATGTCATAAAATCTAGAAAATGGCAGACCACGGATTTGGGGGAAAAAATGACTATGCACACATCAAGAAGCCATATCCGGAGCTACGAGCGACGCAATCAGGCCTAGGATGGCTCGATGGAAAGATGAAAAAGAGATTAATCTGATGGGATTGAAAATGTTAGAATATATTGCTTGAAAATGGTCTAAAATTGAAAAACACATAAGGAACCGGAGTTTAATTGAAGATCAGACTATGCAGACTTTAAACAATCATATCTCAAGCCACACACAATGAAATCAAACCAAAAATAGCTCAACAGAAATATGAGAAAGAGGAGAAGAATATAAAACGATATTCATTAGAATACTAAAGCTAAAAATAGCTAGAATGACTCAATAAATACAAAATACAACACCAACGAGGTGAGTGAATAATATTTTTTCATAAATATCATTTGTAAGATGCCATAGGGAGAATGTAACCACTTAGGGGTATCTTCATCACCCATTTGTAACTCCCGTATCTACATTTTTGAAAACATACAAATAGATTGGGTTAAAACAAAATGAACAACCATGACAGATGAAAGGTCTCTGTTGTTTTATAAAAGAGAGTTGGCTAAATGTAATGAAGGACGTTTTCCCTTTGTAATAAAAGACAATATTGTTACTTCCGATTTAATAAAGAGCAAGAGGCATTCTGAAAATTTGTGGATTTGGTGGATGTACATGATAAATGAACTATTTTTGGTTTTGATGGTATCACCTTTCTCTATACTCATTCTTCTAGCTTCGTTGTTGGGATAGCTTAGAAATAGTCAGATTAGATTAGTTTTCTTTTAGTTAGATTAGTATTAGGATTAATTATAACTATTTGGGGGGGAATCCATTGTCATTCCCCTTTTTCTTCTTTTAATTTTGAGCGACAATGAGGCCCATATACTCATCATAAATGCTACACCAAATGAGAGTAGGTATAATTACGACCTACCATCAGACATTCTCCCTTAACTTCTTGATAGTCCATTTGGACTTGTCAACACTTAGGGCCCAAGAGATATAAGAGAACCCCAAAACAAACTTGTGGTAGAAGTTGGTGAGGCCTAAGAAGCTATGGAGATTGGTCAATGTATTTGGGGTCGACCAATCACAAATGGCTTGAATCTTGGTTGGATCCACATGCACACTTTTCTCATCCATGATATATCCAAAATATTGAATTCTTTGCATGCCAAAGGAACACTTCTCCAAATTGTAATATAACATATTCTATCAGAGGGTGCCCAAGGCCTACTGAATATGCTTCAAATGTTCCTCACAGGTTTTTCTAAATATGAGGATGTCATCCACATATACAACCACAAAGGAGATTATGAATGGTTTCAAAATATCATCCATCATCCGCATGAATGTGGTTGGGGAATTAGTCAAGTTTAAAGGAATGACAAACCACTTGAAGAGACCTTATTTATAATTAAAGGATGTCTTCCATACATTAGTTTGTTCAATCAACACCTAGTGGTAGGCTGAATTCATTTCAATTTTACTAAAAATTTTGGCTCCCTTGCGCTGACCGAGAAGATCATCAATCTAGGGTATTGGGTATTGGTTCTTGACAATGTTCTTGTTCATGGTTTTGTAATCAATGAAAAGTCACCATTTCCCATCCTTATTTTGTACTAGAATAATTGGGATCTTGAAAGGTGAGGAGCTTGGTCCGATGTGGCCCTTTAGAATTAGTTCTTGGATCTGGTGTGTTATTTCTTCATTCTCCATAAACAAATTCATGTTTACAGGGTTTCTATGTAGAGGAGAATTAGGTATAAAATAATTTGAGTGCTTTACCTGACAGTGGAAAGACACCCCAGTAGGAAACCAAAGATTTCTTTGTGCTCTTCTACTATCTTCTCCACCTGTTGTTGAGATGTAGAGAGACCTCATGTAGAGGTTTTAGTGTTGCAGTGACCTTCCATTCACCTTCCAAGTGGACCATAAAGTGGAAAAATATATAGGTATGAGATACCACATTTATGCACTACTTCATAGAGATCAAAGAGATAGAAATATTTGGGACTACCTTTGGTACCCTTTAGATTTGAACTTCCAAAGTAATAATGACACTACGGAGCCTAGATTCATAAATAGCATGATGCTTCCACATATATGGTTTTTCTAAAAGAACATCACAAAATTTAAGGGGGGAAACATCACAAAATACCTCATATTTGAATGGTTTGATGTCATAGTGCAGGAAACATTTTTGGTTGACGTAGATTTCTTGTCCCTATAAAATCCAATTGATGGTGTATAGATGAGGATGTGGCATCATTGTTAGGTTCAACCTCTTTATGACCTCCTTATATATTAGGTTCATATGGCTACCAGTGTCAACAATTAAATGGAGGGGGGTCCCCTTCACCGACATATGTCAGTGGTAGAGGTGCTTCCCTTCTTTGGGATCCTTTAGTTCCTCTAGCTAGACTTTTGTGCTAGTGATGGTGACACTAGATCCTGCGTCAATGATATATGTTTTCGATTATGTAGTTTTGAATCAGAGTCTAAGTTGCCACCTGACTCTGAGGATTTATTCTCATCCAATAATGATTGTTTGGAGCAACATTCATTAATGTTGTGCCAAGTTCTTTTGTGGAACTTACACCACTTTCCAATGTCCTTCTTCCAATTCCCATTACCCTTCTTTTATTGTGTCTTGGAATAGGTTTCCTCAGGATGTCCATCCTTTCTCTATCCTTTTTTTAGGGAGCTAGGTCCACCTTTATCGTGCTTCTTCTACGATGGGTTTGAAGAAATGAAATATCGCTTATTCTTTTTCTTGATCTTGACAAAACATCGGTAAGTGGATCATAGTGAGGAGATGTCCAAGAACTCCATATTTGTTTGTATGTAGCTATGTAGGCCACTGCAGTACTTCATAACCAGGTACTTCTTGGAGTCCTTAATACCCATCTTTGTGTGCAAGGTATGGAATATTTTAGTGTACTCCAACACCATTTGGTCTCTCTCGTGACCCAAAGATGTCCGTCTTTTTTACTGGTCATCATATTTTACATTAGGGTAGAATTGATCCTTGAGGGAATAAACAAAAGTGTCCCAAGTGGGTCTTGGCCCAAAAATTGTAGAGTCATCTTCGACATGTTGTTCATAGTAATTCTCCCACCAATATCTGACATGGGGAAGCGATTTGAGGAGTGCAAAGGTGATTTTTTCACTATTGGAAAAAAATTGGACAAAGAAATAATACTCTACCAGACTTAACCATTTTTCAAAAGCTTCGACGTCTATTTGGACTTCAAATAAAGGAAAATCAAAGTTGACTTGTACCTTAAAGGGCATCACACCTCCGAAGCGACTACTGGTTGAAGGTGCCTCCATTTATGTTGGTAACTGTCAAAGGATTTAGGTGAAATTATCCATCATCTTGTTCCTCTATCACATGAGGTATTCCTCTAGAAACAATTTGATAGGATCTCCTACTTTGTTGTCTCTCTTTTCTTCCATCGTGGACTTGGAATACTGAGAGGGGGGGTTGAATCGGTATGAGCACTTCTTACGACTATTAATCACAGTATATATAAAACTTCAACTTTATCAACAATATTCAATAGTTTTTCACTTATGCATTTAGTATATCATTAAATCATAAACAATATCGTTCATCAGTGCATAATAAAAAACCATAGATACACATTACACTAGATTTTACGTGGAAAGAAAAATGAGAGAGAACCACATAGCACTTACTTATATATATCAAGATTACATTCATAGGAAGAACCAACTTGCAAGTTCTCCAAAATTAACTAGAAAGAGGATCTAACCCCATATTTATAGGCCCCAACATGAAATAAGCTACAAATCCATGGATTATCTAGCTACAACTGGAAGGAAGGTATGACCCCTTTATTTACAGGCTCCAACTTGAAGGAATCTCCAACTCCCTGAATTCTCTAGCTACAACTAGAAGGATCCAACGACCCCCTGATTTATAGGATCAAACCTGAAGGAATCTCCAACTCCCTATGTTCTTCCGTACCAACTGGAAGGAGTGTGCAACACGGTTTCCTTACCCTGTCCCATCTTTCTGAAATATAAGTATAGAATCAAATTATCACTACCACTAATGAACTTGTAACTGCCAGTATCATCAACCAACCTATCACTATCATTGTCACATTAACCAATCACTGTCACTCTATCACATCAACTTGTACTTGATGATCAACCAATCATCCAACCTGTCACTGTTCATGTCACTATCTCTATTAATGTATCTGTCGTTGATATACCATTATCAGCCAACTATAACCAGATCCACTCACATGGATACCAAAAACATCACCATACCATGTACATCAACCATGTACCAGAACTTGTACCATATCATGTACCTCAACCATGTACCAAAACATATACCATATCATGTACATCAACCATGTACCACAACCTGTACCATATCATGCATCAACCATGTACCAAACCTGCACCATATCATGCATCAACCATGTACCAAAACCTGTACCATACCATGTACCTAAACCATGTACCAAACCTGCACAATATCATGCATCAACCATGTACCAAAACCTGTACCATACCATGTACCTCAACCATGTACCAACACATGTACCATACCACTTACCTCAACCATGTATATCAACCATGTACTAGAACCTGTACCATACCATGGACAAGAACTCATGAACCATAACATCACCAAGATGTGTCTCAATATCACCATTCATGTACCATAAGATATGGAAAGTGTAGGTATCATAACATTAATGACAAACATCCAACCATATACCTCAATCGTATACCGGAACCATGCACCATGTACCAAGCATCAATTATGTACCAAATGTTATGCCTCAACCAAGCACCAAAGAATGTGGCTCATACATATTCCACCATATACCAAGTGTATACCTCAACCATGTACCAACATCACAAATATGTGCTTATATACGAAACCAAATACAAAGGTACCATAACATCACTTAACCATGTAGCCAAGATGTGCCTCAAGCATGTGCCAACATCCATAAACCATGTGCCAAGAGGTACCATCAAACATGTGCCATATCACTCATGATATTTCTCAAGCATATATCATACAATAAATCATATCCCCAGTATCGAACATGTGCCTCAAAGAATATACCAAAACATATCATGCATGTACCTCAAACATGTGCCATATCCTCATCAAGAAGTGCCTCAAACATGCATCAATATAACCAAGAAATGTATCTCATACATGTACCAAAAATATGCCTCACACCATGCAAATAAGATGTGCCTCAAGAATATACCAATCTCTCAAAAAGTTACCAAATACATTCCTCAAGCATGTGCCAAACCTTCCAATATGAAAGCCTCAAAACACATAGTATAACATACCTTTAAACTCGTAGTTGACTTGGTGCACATGATTTTAGACTAGTAACTCTTCCTCGGCCTCAACAACCTAGTACTAGCATCATCCACAAATTTTCGTTAGCCTCATGGGACAAAGAGTAATCAACTAGTGGGGCCTCGCAGGATAAGGGTCATACAACCTGTGGGGGTGCCTCGCGGGACACAAGTAATCTAACCTATGGGGGTCATCCAAACTAGGGTTTCTTCGAAACCCTCACTCTCCTCTGCAATCCCCAAAATTTCTCCTTCACACTTCCTTCGTTTCCTCAGACTTGCTACCTCATATTCTCCAAATAGATCAAGTTTTCTCACATAGAATATATTCAATAAATTTGTGTATGTGAGAATGAGATTCTTCTTGAAGTGTATTTATACCTTTTCTAATTAACTTTTCTCCTTAACTTTAGGACTTCTTTTTACAACCACTTTACCCTTTAATTAATGACTTGTAATTGTTTAGGGGATTATTAACCATTCTTCGCAGCTTCCAACTTCATGACCTCATAACTCCTCAATCGTGAGGAATTATGTGATGTACCTCCTACCATTGTAAACCATATGACAAGGACTATCCATCTCTGAGTGTATCACCATCATTTACATTTTCCTTCATGTCCTTATTCCTCAACCAACTTTTGGATTCATGACCACACCTCTGTGGATTCTTGTATACTTCTTCAAATGAACCCACCACATGTTTTGAAATCAATGACAACCACATCTGTTGACATCAATGACAACCAACTATCCAACAACATCAATGAAAACCAACTATCCAGCACCATGGGAGGCTACTTGGGCATGTGGGAGTGTTCTTCCCAAAGTTCAACAAGTTCAAAATCCAACTCTCGGTAGCCCGACCTAGTCGAGGACATGCATAGAGAAAGAACAAAGAGAAGATTTATCTAATACCACTAATATGGATTATACTGAGAAATAAATGAAGGAAACAATATAACAAAGATATAACAAGGAAATACACAAAGGTATTACAAGGAACACAATAAAACTCAGATTCTATTAATGATTGTCTAGAATACAAAAGATTGTAAAAATGCAAAGCACACAAGCTAGTTAGAATGGTGGTAGCTTATCTCTAAAGAGAGAAAGGTGTCAACTAATCTCATTCGAAAGAACATGGTTACAATGAGGCAAAAAAAGGCCTTCTAACATAAATCATCAATGATAAAGCACTAAACATCCAAAACCCTAACTTCAAAAGGTGAAACACCAAAAGGTTTGTGGGCCCCAATGTGGTTAGTTGATATGTCAACTTCCTGAGGGTGCAACTTTTGCATACGATATCCATTTTGGGTTCTTGGTACAAGAAATACACGAATATAGAAACTTACACGTACAAGTCAACCACTAAAAAAAATGAAATTAAGAATTATTGTAAAAGCTTATGTGAACTTGTTCAAGAACATGCACATTTATACCATAGTTAGGATAAGTGCACAGTCAATGAAATTATTAATATGGATGAGTGCACAATCAATGAAACATATAATGGAAAGTGATATATAGTTACAAATCATAACTATTACAATACATCTACAACTCTATGTCCTTAGCTACTATCCAAGTGTAAAATACACATGGATAAGTATAATTCGTTTAATGATTTCGGTGATTCTAAAATTAATACCTAAACATAGATAAGGAAGTTATCCATGTTTGTAGAAAATATCCCTAAGAAATCCAAGATCATTTAGTTTTATGGAAGTGCAATTATCTCGATGGTGTCTACATAAACTAAAGTTACATAATGAGACAAAATAATGGAAGTTGCAAAGATTTTGTGGTGTGTATTCATGCAATGATACATGAACTATGGTAGCTCTTATGCCAATCTAGAGAGGTATTCCATAATTTTCACATGGAGAATGATGATTTGAGTACTCGTTATACTTGAACTATTAGTTAATGGCATATGTTTGCTACAAAGATGAAGTTGATGAAACCAATGATTCAAGAATTTGTTTTTCAAAGTATCATGATGATTTCCCTAGAATAATGGTTAAGGATGAAACTAAACAACATATTAAATATTTGGAAATTCCATAGAGTATTTTTGACCGCATGGTATTCTGGATAATAAGGTGATAAATGAAAAGTTGGAGACAATGTGCTCATCATAAATAATTAATGGAAATGAGGTGCTAAAGGGTGCATATTTCCCAGTTTTAATCCATGTAAAATAAGAGAATAATCATATTTCCATTGTTTATAAGTTTAATTGTGAGGTTTAGAGCCAATTATAGAAATGGCTAGCTATTCCTAGAAAGAAGGAGAAACATGTTCATAATTTTATAACGGATAAACAACTATAAGCTAGTCATAATAATGTTGAGTCCAAATGATAGTAAGAACTATGTATCTCTCTCTAGGGAGAGAATATCTAATTCTTGGTGAAGTGTACAACTCATACAATTATTCCTAGCTCGAATATCTCATGATATTGTTTGAATTGGAAATATTGCCACTTGAGCTTGTTAGAGGATTTGATATATTCATAAATTTGATTTTGAAAAATGGATATAATCCTTAACCAATTCAATCCTTTGAGATGCCACACTCAAAGAAGAGCATATATTCATAGAAACATACTCATATCTCTTCCATGGGATCATGGTATCTATTAGTGCAAGGTGTGTGAGATAGATAGGAAAATTCTTATGTAATGGTGTCCAAATACAACATTTAGAGAATCTTGTCCAACTGTATTTATTTCACTGGAAAAAAAAACATGTTATGGATTCCCTCTACATAATATCATAGAAAAAAATAACGCATTGTGGGAGGAGGTGGGTCATATTGCCAATGTATTTTGTAGAACTTTACAAATATGCCATGATAGAGTTGGAATTTGACATGGTGCAAACAAAAATTGTTTCTCATTGTGTTGGGCTTAATATACCATGGTTTCAATTGATCAACCATTCTAATGGTAATATTGAAACCAAGGTTTCTTTTTTTTAACTCCTCAAATAGCTCTGCTTTCATCATCTCCATAATGTGCTTCCAATGTTTCTTGTACAAGCCTCTAGATAAGCATCACCATATAATAATGATTTCAATATGGTATAACATGAAAACAAGCTTCCAAACACTCTACCACATTCTCTCTAATGTGTTGCATAGGTCTATCTCAA
>JASDQU010099748.1:547263-573274 GCA_032191745.1 Picea mariana
TCAACCATTCTAATGGTAATATTGAAACCAAGGTTTCTTTTTTTAAACTCCTCAAATAGCTCTGCTTTCATCATCTCCATAATGTGCTTCCAATGTTTCTTGTACAAGCCTCTAGATAAGCATCACCATATAATAATGATTTCAATATGGTATAACATGAAAACAAGCTTCCAAAAACTCTACCACATTCTCTCTAATGTGTTGCATAGGTCTATCTCAATAGGTTTTCTTGCAAATAAGATCCCATCAATATGCTTCATCATTTTTTTTCTACATGGACCACAAGGTTAGTATGCTTTTGCAATGTTTTTTCTTGAAACATGGAAAATGTTTGACATTACTATCACTATTTGACTTCTTGAAGTCCCTAGTGCAATAACAACACTTGTATTTTCCCTCCAAATAACTTAGTTATTTATTTTTCTTGATATGTCGAATGAAGATAATGCTTTTGATACATTTCCTGATAACTTCTCAAGTGATTTTCCATGTTTAGCTTCTTGAAAACCCAACAACTTTGTTGCATGTTTTAATTTTGTGTATTTATCAATCCATGTAGGATATAATATCATTTAATTACTTATTTTCTTATTAAAAACAACTTAATTATGTAACTAACATGTTCTCTAACTATACGATCAAGACTCAAGTCCCCAAATTCTTCTCTTGTTTTCATCAAAACTCTCTTAAACTTTTCACCCCATTTAAAACCACTATAAATTCCAACTATTCTTGGCACTAGAGACGGGATAGGGTCCTGCAATGGCTGGTTAGATTATATGCCTACATAGTCCAACCAATCTTGTACATGTGTTTCATAAAAACAATGTACTAAAATATAAGAATTGTTATCTCAACTATATTGACTACAATATAAATAAAAAATATGAATATAATTACAAATATTTCGCTGAAATGGATGCCCTAAACACTCTCTTGTTAGATGCACCTAAGGTTGTCAAATGGGTTGGCCAACATTTTCTTCTACTTGTTCTCTTAATTCTTTTCATCTTTGTCTCATCCTCTCTCTACTTTTCTCACAATCCATCAATGATCATATTTCATTTTCTAGTTTTCCATATTCCCTATATTGATCATTGATTTATGTAGATTAATATTATATATATATATATATATATATATATATATATATATATATTTCAAATATTTTCACAATGACAACAATACAACCATTTATGAGTTCACTTAAATGTGTCTTCTTTTATATTTTAATTTATGTGAATATTCATTATTTTTATTATTAGAAAAATACTTTGAATGAGCTATATATCTTAATCGATCTATTTTATTAACTAAGAAAACCCATGATTAAGGGTTTAATAAACCCTCAATAAAATTATATTTTCTTGATCATGCATTTAAAATCCATGAGTCTTGCCTCCTTTTTCCAGGATTTTTTATAGTTGTAATTTCTAAGGTAAAACCTCTTCATCTCTTCCATCTTAGGTGGTAAACATGATGGTAGTCGATTCACCATGAAATCCTTTAACTAATAATATATTATTTCCACACAATTGGTTTCATATGTTGTTTATAATTTATTTTATTTTAAAACATATACTCTCATTTTTTCACAGTTATGAAGGTTTTCAAAGAAAAATCAACATAAATTCTCAATAACAAATAGATAGTTAAATCAAATTTCACACATTAAATAACATTAATATTTTTTGAAAATTAGAAAAATAACACAATTCCATAAAACTTTTCTTCATTATGCTTCAAATTCACAAGGCCTATATGAGTTTTAAAGACTTGAATTTTAAAAATATGTAAAATTCAATACTTTCACCACCATATTTGACTTAAAAGTGGAAATATCATCATGAATTTATCCCTTTTTATTAAAATCAAACACTTTTATTTTCAATTTTCTAGCTTATATCATTAGCCTCTAGCCACTAATTTAGAGATATTTTTCTCATGTGATATCAGAATTATATGATTATAGTGAGATACCAAACTAGACTTTGAGATGATTCTACACTTTTAACATGTTTTTATAATTCATCCATTTTATCCTTAAAAATTACAATAAAATAGTTCGTTTTTCATTTCTATGTCAGATCAATAATGATTATGTTAAGCATACTTTACCATTCGACGTCAGAATGATGTGATTCAAATTGGATTTAAAATAGATTCAGATATTATCTTCCTATAAACATATTTTCATAAATCATTATTTTCTACTTTGAAATTTCTATAAAATTATGATCATGTTTTGTTGATATATTTCTTATTTGATATCAAAATTATGTTATTCTAATAGGATCCAAGAGTAGAGTTAGAGATATTTATACCCTATATACATGTTTGTACAATTTTCCCATTTGGTCATTCAAAACACAATAAAACATACTAGTTATTATTTAATTTTGTTTTTCTTTTATCGAATGTATGGTATAAAGTTATAAAATGAATGTGTGGTATAAATTTATAAAATGGTTTTTGAGGTTTTTTTTTTTAAATTCTTTTACCCTATGATAGCTACACTAAATTGATTTAGGAGTGAATACGAAGAAGTTTATCATATGTGTAGAGTATCATTACCGAATTAAATATCTAGAATAACATTTTCCACTACCTTTCTAACCTTTGAAGTTGACCAGAAAGGAAAAGAAGAAACTCCATACATAGAAAGGGGTTAATAAGGCCTTTAAATTCATAATGAAACATCACACACATCTATTGGCACAATGAACATTCCTTGTGATTGAAGGATATTTTATGTGATTTTTTTATGGTTATGATTTATGTTTACCATGGATAGTTAGTACGATGGGATAATTCTACGATATTATGGACTCATTATTATTTTTACACTTTGTTGATGATAACTTAAAGGTAAATTATGTTGTTAATTTAATATTTGATAAAATTTTATGATGTTCTTTGGAGAGCTAACCTTATGTAGGTTTAAGTTTCCTAGTACTCAACTTGATTAACGTTAAATTTTGGGAGAAACTTGAAATAAAGTTAATTAATTTATAGAAATTGTCAAAATAAAGCTAATTAATTTATAGAAATTATGAATCAAGGAAAGGAATATTTCTCAATGAGGATGGTTTCTCTAGTCATAGTACTTAGTAATGTAGGTAATGTTGGATCATGTTGTCATTGATGTCAATGGTTTGATTGGTTGATGTCAAGTGATTGATTGATGTCAAAGGATTGATTGATTGATGCCAAGTGATTGATTGATGTCAAAGGATCGATTGATTGATGATTGATGAATAATGTATATGTATAGTCCTTGATGAGAATGATAGATGTCAAAGTGGAAACCAATTGATAAAGATGGATCATTGATATGATGCAGAGATGAAGATGGATCAATGAGTTGGCATTGATACATGATGATGCATACTTTGTTTGATGAAAATATAACTCATTATTGTCTTATCATGATTGATAAGGTGCACAAATGGATAAACTCCAAAGTGGTCCCCTTATGGTGAAATCCCTCACAAGAAGATGCTTTGTGGATTGAGTTATCCTAGAAGAATTGCTGGAGGACCCATGCTTGTATGTGGAATAATGAGATGAAGATCAATGAAGTTGTTGGTCAAACTATCCTAGATGGAGAGTGTTTGTCATGCCATTTCCGGTGGTACGTGGAATGTCACATAACTCCCAACGGTTTGAGAGTTATGGCCTTATGAAGTTGGAGGACCCCCATATGAAGGCTTGAAGCCCCCAAGGTCAAAGAAGTCAAAGTGACCTAAAAGAAGAAATCATTATTTTAAATGATAAAGTAAAGTGACAAGCAGATGTTTATTATTTAAATAAAGAGAAGTGACAAAATCAAGAGGGAATATTTAAATGATAAAATATTGAAGAACTTTCTATTTATGGAAAGTAGCTAACCCTAAAATAAGGAAAATAGGTTAAGAGATGTAGAAATGGGTTAAGTAACCTAGAAATCATATAAGTGACCTAGAGGATGAAAGTATAAATAAGATAGCAATGGTCTCTTGTAGATCATCCTTTTGTGGATCAATGGAGAGCTTCTTGTGAGATTATCGTGTGGAGTATTGATGGAGAACTTCTTGTGAGAGAATCTTTGGTGTGGATCTTTTGAGCATGATTGAAGATATATTCCGAGGAAGAAAGCAAGAGGAGGATCTCATGGACACATAAAAGTTTCGGCAATGTCGTAGATCTTGACGACAAAATTCTCGGAGATTCAGAAACCCTAGTTTCTGAGGTATACGCGAGCTGTAATGGGCCAGGGTGCATACACACGCGGACTGTATGAGGGCAGGGCACGTACAGTGGATGGAATGATGAAGACTTGTGTTTGAGCTGCTACAAATCTCTTGGATGATGAGGCAGGTTCCAAATATTCATTCTATGGGCTCAGATCTATCACTAAGACACTTGTATGACTACATTACTGTCTTGATGGATACTATTGTTTGATGTGTTGTGAATGCTTAGAGAATTCTTGGTATGGATTTGATACCAATTGTTGGACACACCTACCACACTTAGAGGGGAGGGGGGTGAATGAGTGTGGGGCTCTTTTTCCCAAAAATTCCCTCTTACACAAAACACCTTAGTTAATATTCAATATTTACTCATTACCCATTGTTTTCATTTATAACCAGTTAGATGTGAACATATGTCAACAACATATATCAACAATATATCATCAACAAGTCATCACCACAAGGAATACAAATAACACAATATGTATGTACAATTTTTATTTTTATTATGGACAACAATCTGGGGGTTTTCCAGCAACAACTGAATAGAGTACAACTCTACAAGAGCACCGACTCTATAATGCAAGACTCAACTTACACCCTCAGCACCAACTGAGATGAGGCAACAATCCTCAACAGATATCAATAGAAAGTTGAAGAGAGTTTATATAGATATAGAAGTGATCATTATTATATAGACTATAACTATCTTTCAGATAACACTAAGAAGTTTATTAGGAGGAGTCTAAGGCACATCTTGAAGTTAAAAGAAATGATCAAGGAACAAGAAGAGAGCAATAAGAATCAATTAGAAGAAAAGGAAGAAGAGATCACAAGGCTAAGGAATGGAAAAGAAGATATGAATGTAGATGATGAGATTAGCAAAATGTTTGAAACCATTGTCCATCTCAAGACCCAAATTGAAGAAGCTAAAAGAATAGAGGAACTATTGAATAATCAAATAAATGAAAAGGAAGAGTCATGTTGTAAGTTAGAAGCTGAAATTGTTGACCTTAGAAAGAAGGTGGAAAAGTCAAACAAATTCTTGAATAGCTCACGAATCTTGGATGAGATCTTGGAAAGTCAAAGATCATCATATGATAAATCAGGTCTTGGATACAAAAGAGAATATACACATGCTGAAGCAAGCTTCTCAAAGAAGCATGAGGCAAGTCCATCAAATAAGGAAGACAATGTTGCAAAACAACCATCTACACAAGGCAAATACAATTTCAAAATAACAAAGAAAGGAAGACATCAAGAAGCTATTCTTGGGACACCAAAGCATAGGTATGGAAGTATTTTTCATGGGAATTGTTATTCATGTAGTGGATATGGTCACAAATATTTTGAGTGTAGATCTTATGAAAGGAGATATAATGGAAGATTTTATAACACCATGAGGTGTTGGAGATGTGATCAAGTAGGACACATTGTTGTTCACTGTAACACCATGAGATGCTATAGCTATAGTGGATTTGGCTACAAATCCCAGGAGTGATGGAACACAAGAAAAAAGTCCATGATGAGAACTTCACATAGCATGGCTAGAAGAAGGAATGAAGTAAGAAAGGGAGACATTTGTGAAAAGATGGATGCTCAGAGCTCAAGTTCTGAGAAGAAGGAACCTCTATAGAAGTGGGTGAAGAAGACAAAACAACCAGAACATGATGAAAGACTAAAGGGAAGCTTAAGTAAGTCATCTACTGAAGCATACACGGGTGACAATGGTATCCGTCATGTACATACACAGACTTACCTTATATAGGTCACGTACATATGTGAGATATATGTGTAGCAAACCGTGTATATGTGGTGAAGCCTAAGGAAAAGGGCTATGCACAGGGATTGCATTTTGATGTGATGGTATAACTCTGTGATGCAGGGTCTAACATTGTTTATTGCAGGTTCCGGCACTGTTTGCTGCAGGTTTTCATGGTTCTATGTTAGATAATGTAAGGTGACGATGTAAAATAAATCTTAGGTGCATGGAACTAACCCATGAGTATGGATTGATGTTGATCTGTTGGGGTACATGGCTGGTACATATTTGAGTTTCATTGATACATATTATGATGTATTATTGAAAGCATATGATGGATATCATGGTGCATGCATTTTTCATGTGGTTGGGCTACATATTGAGACATGTAGTTGGTGAGTTGAGTTGATAGTCATGTTGTACATCATTGGAGAGTCACAGCTTGTTGATGCATGGTTGATATACTTGCTTGGTGCAAGTGATGATGCATGATGGTACACTCATAGATGGTATTGTTGATAGATGCACATGGTTGGCATATTGGTGGATGAACATGGTTGGCATATTGGTAGATTCACATGTTGGCATATGATTGATACATTCCATGGATGATATCCTTTGGCACATTGCATGATGTTGATGTACATGGTTAATGTAAATAGGTGTTGTGCATGATGAGCACACATTTTTGTATAGGATGTACTTGGTTGATATTTTTCTCAGGATTCTTTATTTCATTGTTGACATATTTTTTTCTTCATGATGCTTGGTGTGGCATGAGTTTGATGCATGAACAGGTCCAAGGATCGTTATATGGTAGCACATTGTTCATATTGTAGAGAAGATAGGGCAGAAATACCCATAGGGGGAGTCATTCTTCTTCCCATGATTCTAGGAGGAGATATTTATCAGATGCATACCTAGAAAAGAGCCATGTATTTGAAGAAAAAACACAGAGGCATAATTCCAGGAGGAGTGATGGTCATAGGGGGAGTATGTTCGATGTATTTTCATCATTACATCAAAGTGATATCCCTTGTTCAAAAGGGGAGAGATTATTCAAAGGAAAATCAAAGGCACTTAGACATGGGGGAGAAGCCCCAAGGAAATTTCAAGCAGGGGATGCAGCCCCAAGAGGAAAATATCCCTTTTCCATTGATGTCAAAGGGGGAGAGATAGTCACATTGACTATTGATGTAGAGCATGCCTTATCTACATGCTGACATCAATAATTGGTAATTTGTGTTGACATCAATGTTGGTATTGCCATCAATGCCAAAGGGGGAGATTGTTGGATCATGTTTTCATTGATGCCAATGGTTTGATTGATTGATGTCAAGTGATTGATTGATGTCAAAGGATTGATTGATTGATGTTAAGTGATTGATTGATGTCAAAGGATTGATTGATTGATGATTGTTTAACAACGTATATGTATAGTCCTTGATGAGAATTCTAGATGCCAAAGTGGAAACCAATTGATAAAGATGGATCATTGATATGATGCAAGGATGAATATGGATCAATGAGTTGTCATTGATACATGATGATGCATAGTTTGTTTTATGAAAATGTGACTCATTATTGTCTTATCATGATTGATAATGTGCACAAATGGATAAACTCCAAAGTGGTCCCCTTATGGTGAAATCCCTCATGGGAAGACGCTTTGTGGATTGATTTATCCTAGAAGAATGGTTGGAGGACCCATGCTTTTATGTGGAATAATGAGATGAAAATAAATGAATTTGTTGGTGAAACTATCCTATATGGATAGTTCTTGTCACGTCGTTTCCGTTGTTATGAGGAATGTCACATAAATCCTCACGGTTTGAGAGTTATGGCCTTATGAAGTTGGAGGACCCCCATATGAAGGCTTGAAGCCCCCAAGGCCAAAGAAGTCAAAGTGACCTAAAAGAAGAAATCATTATTTTAAATGATAAAGTAAAGTGACAAGTGAAGGTTTATTATTTAAATAATAAAGAGAAGTGACAAAATCAAGAGGGAATATTTAAATGATAAAATATTGGAGAACTTTCTATTTATGGAAAGTAGTTAACCCTAAAATAAGGAAAATATGTTAAGTGACCTATAAATGGGTTAAGTAACCTAGAAATGGGTTAAGTGACCTAGAGGATGAAAGTATAAATAAGATAGCAATGGTCTTTTGTAGATCATCCTTTTTGTGGATCAATGAAGAGCTTCTTGTGAGATTATCTTGTGGAGTATTGATGGAGAACTTCTTGTGACAGCATATTTGGTATGTATATCTTGAGCATGATTGAAGATCTATTCTGAGGAAGAAAGCGAGAGGAGTATCTCATGGATGCATCAAAGTTTCGGCAATGTCGGAGATCTTGATGACAAAATTATCGTCTCTTTAGAAACCCTAGTTTCTGAGGTATACATGGGTTGTAATGGGCCAGGCCACGTACACACGCAGGATGTATGAGGACAGGGTACATACACTGGATGGAATGATGAAGACTTGTGTTTGAGTTGGTGCCAAGCTCTTGGATGATGAGGCAGGTTCCAGATCTGCATTCTATGGGCTCAGATCTATCACTAAGTGATCCATATTTTATGAGAAAAATAAAATTACTATAGATTATTACCAGATGATTAACACAAAATAACAGAGATACAGTAAAATTGGTTTTCTATTCAATAAGGAAATAAGTTGAAACTGTAAAATGCAGCGGAAAACAAGCTTGCTGGAATGGTGGCCGCTTATCTCTAAGAAGAGATGTGATGAATGCGCTCATTCACAAGAAGATGATTACAATGAGTCTCTCAAGGCCTTTTACAATAATCAAGAGTTTCAAAAACCCTAAACATCCAAAAACCTAATCCTAGGAGATGAAGCACCAAAATTCATGTGGGCCCTATTTGGGTAAGTCAATACATCAACTTCCCAGGGTCGTAACTTTTGCACACGATTTCCGTTTTAGGCTTATGATAGCCCATTGGAAATATCTGTCCAAGGACTACAATAGTTGCACAATCGCAACATACCCCAAAAAACGTCGTTTAGGGCCTCAAAACGGCTCCGGAAGTTCAAGATCGGAAAAACTGCTAAAAATAGTAAATTATAAAAATTGCTAGAAAGTTCTTTTGAGCCAACTTGAAAAAGTGGGTGGCCACTGATATCCACCTGGATCAATCCTCCATCCTTAGGAAGCAATGGTCTCCATTTCGTTGATTTCCCCAATTAGATGAGGAAATCTCTGTTGAATTTGGCCCCAGGTGAGCCACTTGCCTTGGTGCAGGAGCTTCCCTGCTTTGATGACTCGATAAAGTTGGATCCTTTGTTGTCAATTTCCCTTGATCTGTGTGTCCACAATCTGATGAATGGATGCCTGTTGTATGCAGTCGGGGTTGAGCTCTGTTGGTGTCAGTTATTATGCTACATCTGAGGTGTCCAATAATGGTGGGAAATAAGGCCGAAGGAGGTCCACGTTGAACATTGGGTGAAGGCCAAGGAATCGAGGAATGTTGAGAACAAAAGCATTATCCACCACAGCCTTGGTGATGGTGTACAACCCATAACAGAGTGGGCGAAGCTTCCGATAGGGTCCTGTAAGGCGCTCTTTCTACAAGTGCAACCAAACATTGTCGCCTACCTGAAATTTATGTGGAACTCGATGTTGATCATGGAACTGATTATACTTATCATTGGACTTCTGTAGGGTATCTTGAACCTGTTGGTGGATGTGTTGGATCCTCTCAATGAACCGGGTGGCTTTGTCAGCCTCAGTTGGAGCAGGAGAGGAGTCGGTCAAGGTGACCACAAGGGGAAGTGCAACATCTATGGAACCCAATGGTTGGAATCCCAACCCCACCTGAAAGGGGTTGTGGCCGGTTGAGCTATGCAGGGATCGATTGTAGCTATGCTAGATATAGGAAAGACTCTCATCCCATGTGCGAGGGTGCTTGGAATTATACATGCGCAGGATATGCACGATCATTGGATTTACGACCTCGGTTTGGCCATCTGTCTAGGGGTGGAAGGCCATGGATTTGGTGAGCTTGGTGTCCAGCAGTGACAAGAGGCTCGACCAGAATGTGCTAAGAAATCGACTGTCCTGATCTGAGACAATGGTTTGTGGGATTCAATAATGTACCTAGACTTGTTCAAAGAAGAGCTTGGTAGTGGCTTCCGTTGTGATGCTCTTCTTGCAAGCAACCAGAATTGCCATCTTAGAAAAGCAATCGACAACCAAAAAAACACAGTCATTTTTCCATTGAGATGGATTCCCATGGTCTGTCAGGAGTAGGAAGAGGGGTGTACAGGCCCTGTTTCTTAGTTGTTGGTTTGGAAATAGTGCAGGCAGTGCAAGACCTGATATACTTGATGACCTCCTGTCAAAGTTTTAGCCAATAGAAATGTTTTTGTAGCACCACCACTATCTTTTCAATGCTGAAGTGTCCTGCCACCCGGCTATAGTGGGCTTCCCAGATCATATTTTCTGGCTCACTTGACGGAACACATATATGGCCCATACGACACAACAACGCATACTAGATATGGAAATTATCGACAACTGCCTTTGCACCCAACATTTGGTAGGTGGTGGCGAAGTCCAGGTTTGTCAAATAGAGTTGGGGCCATCTAGGGGTCTCATGGCTGCAGGAGTCTAACACTATGGTGAGTGTCGCGACTGGTGGTCTGCTGAGGCAATCAGCGACGTGGTTGGTGCTTCATGTTTTATACTTGATGTTGAGGTGGAATTGCTGCAAGTGTGTGGACCACTTTTGATGGTGGTCATTCTGCAATTTCCCTTGTGTCTACATGAACTGCAGTGGCTTATAATCAATGTGGATGACTGTCTCCCTCCCAAGAATGTAATGTCTCCACTGGCGGTAGGCTTGCACAATAGAGTACATTTCTTTGTCGTAAGTAGGGTACTTACAGACAACATCTGATAGTGTCTCGCTATGATAGGCCACGAGGTGGCCATGTTGCAGGAGAATGACACCCATAACATAGTCTAAAGCATCAGTCTCAATCTAAAAGGGATGTTGCAGGTCTGGTAGTGAAAGTACTGGGGTTGAGCACAAGCGCTTCTTCAAATAATCGAATGCTTGTTGTTGGGGCCGAACCCACGTAAATTTTGCCTTACCACCACTCCTGGTTATTTGGCTGAGGGCCCATGCAATATGGGAGAATCCCAACACAAACCTACGGTAGAAATTGGCAAGGCCCAAGAAGCTCTGAAGCTCAGTGAGTGTGGTTGGGGCTGGCCAGTCATGGATTAATTGGATCATGGATGGATCCACATGTATGCCATGTTGGTCAATGATGTAGCCTAGGTAATGTACCTTGTCCATGCTAAAGGAGCATTTTTCCAAGTTTGTGTTTAGCTTGTGCTGTCGTAGGGTGCGTAGAACCTGCTGAATATGCTGCAAGTGTTTGGCCCAAGTCTTGTTGTAAATGAGAATGTCATCAAGATACACCGCTAGAAAATTATTGGTGAATGGTCGCAGGATATCATCCATCATCCTCATGAAAGTGGCTGGAGCGTTTGTCAGACCAAAGGGCATGACCAACCATTCAAAAAGGCCTTCCTTTGACTTGAAGGCAGTCTTCCATACATCTGTCTGTTCTATCGGGACCTGGTGGTAGCCAGAATTCAGATCAATCTTACTGAAGTATTTGGACCCAATGAGTTGATCAAGGAGGTCGTCAATTTGGGGAATTGGGTACCGGTTTCTGACTGTGATTTTATTCAGAGCCCAATAATCAATGCAAAGTCACCAGGTTCCATCTTTCTTCTGTACCAGCATGATTGGGCTCCCGCAAGGTGATGAGCTAGGATGAATGTGCCCCTTGTGGAGCAATTCTTGGATCTATCGCTTGATCTCCTCATTCTCTAACAGAGAGTGGCGATAGACTGGCCCATTGGGCAGTGGTGCGTCGGGGGTCAGATCAATGGGGTGCTTGACCTGGCAGTGCAGAGGTACCCTAGTAGGTGAGGAGAAGATATCCGAGTATTCTTCCACGACCTTATCTACTTGCTTCTGCTGTGTGGAGAGGCCGTCTGTAGAGACCCTGGATAAGGATTTGATTTTTCTCTCATTCTGAGAGTGAATCACAAAGAAGACAAACTTCCCCATCTAAGAGATGACTTTCCTGCATTGCTTAGCAGAGATCAATGAAATAGCATTAGGTGGGATAGCCTTGGGTATCCTGTACAATTTCCTGTTTAAAGTAATAATAACACTACAAGGCCTAGACTCATATACAACATGACGCTTCCATAAATAAGGTGTTCCCAAAAGAAAATCACAAACTTAGAGAGGAGCAACATCACACAATACCTCATCTTTGAAGGGCTTCATGTTGTATGATAGTCGACATTGTTGGCTGATGCGGAGATCGCTTCATTGGCGAAGCCATCCAATGGTGTAGGGTTGTGGGTGCGGCATTGTTGATAGGGCTAGCCGCTTGATGAACTCTGCTGAGATGAGGTTCTTTTGGCTACCACTATCAATGATGAAGTGCAGTGAGGTGCCTTTTA
The DNA here is from genome assembly GCA_032191745.1 of Picea mariana. Lineage (NCBI taxonomy): Eukaryota > Viridiplantae > Streptophyta > Pinopsida > Pinales > Pinaceae > Picea > Picea mariana. Next base: position 559,782 of record JASDQU010099748.1, read on the forward strand.
CCCACATCTGTGAATGGAAGAGGCACTCTCCTTCTTCTGGCTCGTCTCATTCACCATGTTGGAGCTTGGTGGTAGCAATGGTGGCACTGGGTCCCGCGTCAATGATCTGTCTTCCCCTTTCTGGTTCTGACTCAAAGTCAGAACCCACATCTGATTCAGAGGCTTTCACTTTGGCGACCAATGTCTTCTTTGAGTGGAAGTCAGCAGTGTTATGCCAAGGGCTCTTATGGAAGTCACACCACTTCTTGGTATCTTTCTTTGTCTTTCTGGTGTCCTTCTTTGCTTGTGGCTTGGACTGGTTGTCCTGATACTGTCCATCTTTGCTCTGTCCTTTGTTTTTTGGGTTGGGGCCTCCCTTTCCTGGATTTTTTTGTGAGGGGTTCCCCAACCCAAATTGTCGCGTATTTTGTTTGAGCTTCTGCTCGATTTTGACGGCATATCGGTAGGCCGCGCCCAAGGATGAGATGTCCAAAAATTCCATTTCGGTCTGGATGTATCTATGCAGAGAACCGTGATACTTGAGCACCATATGTTGTTGGATTACTGAGAGGGGGGGTGAATCAGTAATAGCGTAATTATAATCCTTTTTCTTCAAATTTTATATCAATGTAGAATTATTATCCAATAATGAGCAGTAATAAATAAACAGTCACACACATACACAGTACACCAGTGTTTTACGTGGAAACCCAAATCGGGAGAAAACCACGAAATGCTTTTTCTTATATGTCTTGAAGAATTACATTCATTGGAAGCACCAACTTCCTTTGTTTTCCAACTGCAACTGGAAGGAGGTTCCAACCCTCTAGTTTCTCAGTCTACAACCTGAGGTAAGCTCGAACTCCCCAAATCTCTGGCTACAACCAGAAGGAGGCTACAACCCCCAATGTTCTCCGACTACAACCGGAAGGTGGCTACAACCACCTGTCCTTGTCCCGTCCTGCCACCCTGAAGTAGAAGTAGAATGATGGAACCACTGTCACACCATCACTGTGAGATATACAGCTATAAACCTGTACCAATAAATCTGAACCATGCATCAACCATGCATCAACGTGTACCTCAACCTGTAATTAACCTGTACCATAAACAAGTGCATCAACCATGCACCAACCTGTAATCAACCTGTACCATAAATAAGTGCATCCAACCATGTACCAAGTATATAACAATCATGTGTCAACTACTCATCAACTATGACTCATCAATATGTACCAACATCATCAACTATACACCTCATGTATGTGCCAAGTCATCAACTACTTGTCTCAACCATGTACTCAACATGTACCTCAAACAAAAGCCCTCATCAATTTCATCATCCAAATATGATTTGTAGCTCTGTAATAGACTTGGTGTATATGATCACATTCCTGCAAACCTTCCTTAACTTTAAAAACAATAGACTAGCATTTTCATCAAACTTTTCTTTAGTCTCACATGCCTAGTTTTGGATTAGTCAACAACCCTGACTTGAAGTAATAATAACTTTGAACATGTAATGTATAAATATATGAAATTGATACAAAATATTATTCAATGTGTTTTATGCAATCCCTCCAGGTGGCACTACTTGGAACCTCTCAGAAAAGGATTTATAGCAAAAATGGCATACCTTGATGAATTTTGTCTTATTCTAGAGAGCGACCTTGTAGAGCGTGCCCCACACAAAAATTTGATGAAATGATATGAAACTATTAAAAAACATACTAAATATTGTACCCTAACCAATACATTTGGTCTTACTGAATTTGGATATGTTATTAAGAAGTTATGACGTTTTTACCTGAAACACCTGATTTTGACTAGTTTCAGGACTGGCCACAAACCCTATTTTCCATGGAGTGTAACTCCCAAAATAAAATGACCCACAAGCTAAATGTTTAACCACATATACTTGGATATGTTTTCTCACTTGAATAGAAATTTCAGGATCTGAATCATTATAGAAAAAAAGTTATAGCGAAAATGGTGAGATGACTTGTAAATAACATACCTTAGAAAGCACCATCAAAAGAATTTATCCTTCCTTGCATTTTGGCCTTCTTTTCATCACTTTTCTCAGAATTTCGGCTTAGATATCCTTTTTTTACCTCATACACCTATATATATTCAATATGCTCAAGTGTTATTAAAATGAGAGAGCCTTGCCTCTTATTTATACTCTCCAAGTAGCTTCCTTAAAAACATCTTCTAGGTCACTTGGCCCACTTTCCTTATTTTAGGGTTGGGTACACTTCTAATTTCTCCATTAAATTTATTATTGAAATAATTTATTTTGTATTCAATTTGAATTATAATACACTCATCACTTCACTTTATTATTTACCTTTTAAAATCTCTTAAACCACTTTGATTACTTTGACCTTTTGGGGCTTCTAGATGACATATGAGGGTCCTCCAACTTCGTAAGGCCATAACTCTCAAACCGTGAGGATTTATGTGACGTTATACATACCACTAGAAATGGAATGACATGTAATATCCATATAGAATAGTATTATCTGAAAATATCTCATAACTCATACCATTACCCATCAAACAAACTTGGGTCCATTAACCAAACCTGGGGTCTCCAACTTCTCATGGCCATAACTCTCTAACCATGAGGAATTATGTGACATTCCACATACCACTGGAAATGAAATGACAAGCACTATCCATCTAGGATATTTTCCCTGAAAAATTTAATTTCCTTCATCTCATTATTCCACAATTAAGCATGGGTTCTCTTACTCCACAAAGCGTCTTCCCGTGAGGGCTTTCACCATAAGGGGACCACTTTTGGAGTTCATCCATATTTACTTCTTATCAACCATGAAAAAACAATAATGAGTCATATTTACATCAAACACTATTGGGTCCATTGCCCAAACCTTTTTGCTATGGGTCTTTCTTCAAGGGTTGACATCAATGACAACCAACCTTAATCAACATATGTCTCTCCAAATCTTTGATACCCAGCTTGGTGCGCAAGGTATGGAAGATATTTATGAAATCTGGCACTGCTTGGTCTCTTTCTTGCCGCAGTGTGGTCAATTTGGTATACAATTCATCATAAATTCTGATAGGGTAGTATTGTTCCTTAATCGTATCCCTAAAGGATTCCCAGGTGGCTGTGACTGTAGATAATGAGGGTTCCTCTGTTTCCTTTTCCTCACAAAAAGTTTCCCACCAATCTTTGACATGGGGAATGGCTTTGAGGAGTGAAAAAGTAATCTTTTCTCTATTCGAAAAGTTATGGATAGAGAAATACCCTTCTAGTAGATTCAACCACTTGTCTACAGCATCTGCATCTATATGACCTTCAAATATAGGAATATCGAAGTTTATTTGTACCTTGAAGGGGATGGTGCCTCCACTCTAAGAAGATGCGTCGCCTGTTGCTAGTCACCGAAGGATTTGCATGAAATTATCCATCATCTCATTCCTCTATTGCGTGAGGGCTTCCTCAATCAAAAATTTGAAAGGATCTCCTGTCTCATCGTATTTCTTTTCTCCTTCCATGAGAGGTTGCTTAGGTTTGCGAGAGATTTTGTCCTCAAGAGAAATAAGTTCGAGACCGCTCTGATACCACTGATCCAGATTTTATGAGCAGAACGAAATGACTGCACATTATTACTAGATGCTTAACATAGAATAACAGAGATACAGTAAAACTGATTTTCTATTCAATAAGGAAATAAGCTAAAACTGTAAAATGCAGTGGGAAACAAGCTTGTTGGAATGGTGGCAGCTTATCTCTGAGAAGAGATGTTACAGCTGTGCTCATTCGCAAGAAGATGATTAAAATGAGGCTCTCAAGGCCTTTTTACAATAAACAAGAGTTTCAAAAACCCTAAACATCCAAAAACCTAATCCTAGGAGATGAAGCGCCAAAAGTTATGTGGGCCCCATTTGGGTAAGTCAGTACATCAACTTCCCGGGGTCGTAACTTTTGCATACGATCTCCGTTTTAGGCTTATGATAGCCCGTTGGAAAGATCTGTATGAGGACTACAAAAATATCACAAAACTTTGTGATGAAATTTTTCAACCACAACATACCCCAAAAAACAACGTTTAGAACCTCAAAACAACTACGGAAGTTCAGGACCCGAAAAACTACTAAAAATAGTAAATTATCAAAATTGCTAGAAAGTTGTTTTGAGCCAGCTGGAAAAGGTGGGTGGCCACCAATATCCACTTGGATCACGAAGACATTGGTATGGTTACATTATTGTCTTGATGGATACTATTGTTTGATGTGTTGTGAATGCTTAGGGAATTCTTGGTATGGCTTTGATACCATGATATGGTTCAGTTTGGATGATTTGGTTGATGGAGTGAGCAGTACTCTTTGGATTCAGTAGTGACATGATTGCTATGGTATACTATTTATTTATACATGTTTAAGATATCATTCATATTGATTTATTGTGGAGCATGAGAAAGCTATTGGAGAGCTTGGAGATGTTGTGAATGGCTAGTGGTCAGATTGGACAGTTAGAGACAGAAGAGAATGATATATTGATTGCAGATAATCTGAGTTGATCTTGAAGGAAAAAGCCTAATAGCTCAGAAGGTATACGCAGGTTGTTGTATACACTGTTCTTGTGCATACATAGGTTGTAGTGAGCCAGGGTGCATACACACGCTGGCTGTAGTACTGATAGGTCACGTATCTGTTGACAGATTGATATCTGTTGAGGATTGTTGCCTCATCTCAGTTGGTGCTGAGGGTGTAAGTTGAGTCTTGCATTATAGTTCTAGTGCTCTTGTAGAGTTGTACCCTATTCAGTTGTTGTTGATAAACCCCCGGATTGTTTTCCATAATAAAAAGAAAATATGTACATACATCGTGTGTTCTTTGTGTTTCTTGTGATGATGAATTGTTAATAATATATTGTTGATATATGTTCACATCTAACTGGTTATAAATAACAACAATGGGTATTGAGTTAAATGTTGAATGTTAACTAAGCAGTTTTATGTAAAGAGGGAAGCTTTGGGAAAAACATCCCCACACTCATTCACCTCCCTCTAAGTGTGACAGGTGTGTCCAACAGGTAAGGGGAAAATAACTTAAAATTTATTATATTCAATATGTGCTCAAAATCCTAAGAATGATGAGCATTATTTAAACATTCACCCATTTTCTCACACTTTTATTTACGTTCCTAAGACTTATTTATCCCTTAGTGATGGTTTCCCTGGGGAAGGCTAAGAGACCTTGTTGGGAAGAAGTTGTTACCCTAAGAGAGTTTAGAAAAATAGATTATTTTTGTTGTGTGAGAAGCATGGTTTTGTATGGATTATTATGAATTTCTATTTTGACGGAGAGATTTGTGGTATTTATAAATTGAATGGGAGTAGTAATATAATAGCTGCTCAAAAAGTTTCTATGCATATGTTTGAGGATGGAGGTGTGCCTGACTAATCATGGTATTAATGACCATTTCTTGAACCTAGAAATTGATTTTGGACCCACAAGACTCCACAATTGGAGGTTACTTGAGTAATCAGGGGAACATGAAGAGATAGAGTGGAATATTCCTTGTAGAGGAACTATACAGTTGGAGGTGTACATGAACATCCATAGGTACATCAATGTTAGAAAAAAAGGATCACAGAGCAATGTCTAAAGCAAATGCGGAAATAAAACACAGAAGATACACAATACAATAGAAACATAGATATACGTGGTTCACCCAGTGTGGGCTATATCCACCAGAGAAATTTCCACGTCCTTTCTTTTTATTATCCAACAAAATGAAGGGATACAACCTACAAAACACTTACTTTAACTTCCTAATATTTCTCTCACAATATCCTCTCTCATAATACAATATTATCCACAATGCCTAGTTGCAATACAATTCCTTCATAAAAGAGGGTTTCCTTCTAGGGAAAAAAAAAACATAACATAACTTCTACTCTCAGATATACAACCTTATAATGAACGGTCCAAATTGACTATGAAATTACAATACTTGAATTGCAAAAAAACAAAAATTTCATCCCCCTCATGGTCGAGGGGGGCCATGAACTATGTATTTTGTAGTTTCTTTGACCTGCATATGAATTAGGAAGATAATCAAGCTCCACAACCCACAATCTCTCACATGGATACTGATCACAACAACTCCCCTGTTGTTGTTTCTACTGGACTATGATCCACTTTGGACCTCACAAATTTCTCATATTCACCTTCATGCTTGAAGGCCAACTGAAACTGAGTAGGAACTTAGTTTTTGCCTAGTTACTACCTTTGTTAACATGTTTGCATAATTCTATCTAGTATGTATCTTTTTCAACTTCAAAAGTCCATCTTCCAAGATGGATCCTATGAAATGGTACCTAAGTTGTATATGCTAATTCTTAGAGTGGAAGGATGATTTCTTTGCAAGATGAATGGGACTCTCTCTGTCATAGTACAATGTTCTATTCTCCCACTTCTTTCCAAATTCCTCCATAAACCTCTGTAACCAAATAATTTCATTACTAGAATCTATAGTAGCAACATACTCTGCTTCCATTGTTGAAAGTGAAACAACCTTTTGAAGTTTTGAAATCCAACTTATTGTTGTTCCACCTACAGTAAAAACATACCCCGTGGTGCTCCTCCTGCTATAACTATCACCTTCCATATCTTAATTTGCATATCCCTGTAGAACAATGTTTGAACATCGAAAACATAATGCATGAGTAGTAGTACCTCTCAAATACCTGAGAATCCACTTTACTACCTCCCAATGTTCTTTACCTAGATTTTTCATATACCTACTCACAACTCCCATTTCATGTGCAATATCTGGTCTTCTATGCACCATAGCATACATCAAGTTGTCAAATGTTGATGAATAAGGGACCCTGGACATGTATTCTATCTGGTCCTGTGTCTTGGGACACATTTCCTTGGTTAATTTGAAATGGCTTGCCAAAGGTGTACTAACTGGTTTTTCACTATGCATTCTAAACCTGTCCAACACCTTCTCTATGTAGTCACCATGAGACAATGTCAATTTGCGATTTTTCTTGTCTCTTGTTATTATCATACCAAGGATTTTCTTTGCAACACCCAAATCCTTCATCGCAAATGAATTAGATAATTTCTTCTTGAGCACATTTATATCCTACATGTTAGAACCTATAACAAGAATGCCATCTACATATAATAGAAATATAATATAGCTTCAATTTTCTATCCTTTTAAAATAAACATAGTGATTAGAATGACATCTATTATAACCTTGTTCTGTCATAAACCTGTCAAACTTGAAATACCACTTCCTTGGAGATTATTTTAGGCTATACAAGCTCTTCTTACCCTTACATACCAAATTATTCTTTACTTTTATCTCATACCCCTGTGGATGCTACATGTTAAGACCTAAGGTTTGACCCCTACCCCTTCTCTCTCTCTTTTCTGCATACCTTCCTAAAAATATTTCCTCTTAAAGTTGGTCAAGGCAGTTTCTCATTTGTTCAATGACTTGGTTTTCCTTATTGTCTTGCTTGATTGATTCTTTGCACACAGTTTTTCTATTTTTTCTTGAAGGATAAACACATACCGTGATTTGGTTCGAATTACATGTCATCTTGTTTTCCATTAATTTCTCTTACAATAGGTCAATCAAGTATGTTGTATGCACAGGGAACAACCATGAGAAAAAACCCAGCATTTAGAGTAGTCCATTTTGGGCTTGAAATACAAGAAAACAGATAGGTTCAATTTTCAACGGTGGAGATCTAATGTAAAGTACAGATTAATGAATCTTATGCATTCATAGTTTAAAAGTAGTGCAAGACTTAACGACCAGATAGAAGCCCTGAAGTGGAGAAGTGCTGAAGTGTTGAAGGCACTTGGCACTCATCAGTTTAGATGTGTGGCACTTATCCACCAAGGACACATGGCATTCATGTTAGTCCTCCACATCACTCTGGGACCGTACTATTTCGAAGGACTTCCATGCTTTACATACGGAGAGTCCTGAAGCCCGAAGTGATGAAGACACTTGGCACACTCATCAGTCATGACACGTGGCACTCATTCCAATTCATTTTGTTGTGTCATTCACCCATTTCCACATGACACATGTCTCCCTTCTTTCCATGACACGTCAACACAATGACGTTAGACCACCACATCAGATTCTATGGATCATCCTCTGGGAGGTATTCATATTCAACATTCAAAGATCTCGAATGCCAAAATTGGTGCCATCTCTAAACATGGTTAACAGGATTCTGGAGTTGGAGGACAGATAGACTTTAGCAGGGGCGCTAAAATAGTAGGGCTACCCAGATCGTATATTGCAACAAGATCGAAAACCATACTTCATTGCAGAGACAAAAAATACTCGAACGTTAACATCCTAGATCTGTCCCACAATCAAAACCATGGTATAGCTAGAGAGGTACATGGTAGTTGGTGGTGGATTACGGAAGCTGGAGCGGTATGGATCCAAACCACCCTCAACAACTTCTACAATCACGTGCTTATATAACGTTAGGTCATTACGTCACTCCAGGAGTTCATCCATCCTGTAGATGTACATAATTTGCAATCAAAAACTCCAGAACACTGAAGAGCTAGAGTACCGAAGTCTTGAAATGATGAAGGTTAAAGTTAATCTCAGATTAATAAGTGATTAGTCCGAGTTAATGACTCCCGGAGAAAGTCACTCAGGGAGATTTTCACATTGCACATCCAATCATCTCCGGTAGCCTCAAACAACATGCAGGCATGCTAGGGATCAATGCAGAACTCAATTATGTCACTCCTAGTCATTCTCTACCATTTTCAGTTCATTCCAGTGTGTGCATCAATCCAGTCTCATTGCCAATAGCAGTTTTCAGTTGTTTAATTGCAAGATTATTTAAGATTAAGTTAATGAGTGTTCTTCTATGTGTGATAAGAACCACTCTTTTTTGTTAAGGCAAGTTCAGATTATTCATTAACATACTCTAGAAGTGTGTTTTAATAATAAGTTGTTTACTGACAAATGTGGTAGATTTAAGCCCCAATTCCACACTAGTTGAGGGCCTCTGCATTTCTGATAAATATGCAGTTTATGTATGTTTTCAAGGGGGGGGAGTTTTGGGGAGAAAGATATCAATACAACAACTGGTTGGACCCATTATTTCACATGGAATAAAGCTCTCTACCTGGTGAACATACTTTTGATGACAGGTTTTTGGTCCAAATCTTCATGTGTTTTTTATCTTATCTTGAATGTCGTTTTTTATCTGTGCGAAGTACATTTCATTTCCTTCATCTCTTGTATAACTTATCTTTACTAATATGCAACCTGTAAAACAACTAATGCTTTGGTGAAGACTTGTTTTTATTGCAACATGTGGGAGCAATTGTGTTTTTGATACATGTTTAATGTCTCGAAATGATATTTTAAGTATTAAAATTCTTGCAACAAATTATTCATTGAGTGGTGTGATGTTTCCCTTTGTTTTTTATTATTTCACTTGTTTTTCATTAGTGTGCCACCATCCAAGGAGGAACCTCATCCTTATCATTTTTTTGACCCAATCATGATCTTGTATTAGTAAAACCAACCCTCTAACTGACCCACAAATAAAGAATAATCATTCCAAAACTTGAGGTCACCTAGATTTTCCCTTTAGCAGTCAGGTGAAGACTTTAGTACCAACACTGCATATAAATATCTTCCTCCAAATCCCCATGGAGAAACATTGTTTTTACATATAACTATTCAAGATGCAAATATTCTACTACCACAAGACTAAAAATATTCCTAATTGAAGTCATTTTAACAACAGGAGAAAATATTTCATGAAAATCTACACCTTTCTTCTGTGCAAACCCATTTACAATAAGTTTATCTTTGTAGGTATCTTTTTCCCTCCATATTCTTCCTTCAACCTGCAAACCCATTTATTTTGCAATGTTGTTTTCCCAGAAGGAAACTGAACCAAGTCCCAAGTCTGTTTATTTACCAAGGAATCCATTTCCTCTTTCATTCCTTTCTCCCACTTCTTTTGAGTGTTTATTTGCATTACCTCTTCATAAATTTCCGGTTCACCAGAGTTAGTCAACAATAAATAATACAATGAAGGAGAGTATCGTTCAGGGGGTCTACTTAACTTGGTATATCTTCTAACAACACTTGTAGGAGTTTGAGGTACCTTCTACTCCTATTGTTGTACATTTTGATTTTTTGGTACCTTTGGCATTTATATTCGAGTGATCTCATCAAACACTATTTATTATGTGTTTTCCTTTTCTCGCTTCTTTCCCTGCAATTGATCCTTATACATGAAATTCTCATTGAATATTACATCTCTACTCCTAATTATTTTGTTATTTTCATAATCCCATAATCGATAACCAAAATCATTAACACTGTATCCAATAAAGGAACAGTTCTTAGATTTTTCCTCAAGATTTTTTCTATTTTCTTTATCAATATGGACAAATGTCTCACAACCGAAAGTCTTCATAAATGAATAGTTTACCTTTTTACCTTTCCATTCCTCCTCTAGAATTCCCCCATCCAAAGAGATTTAACACCCCATGTTTATTAAGTCAATGATAGCATCTACAACATTTTCCCATAACTATAAGGGAAACCCAGCATGTAATCTCATGCTCCTTGCATGTTCCATGATTTTCCTACTTATCCTTCCTGACACACCATTTTCTTGTGGTATTCTTGGAACTGTCTTCTCTCAACAAATACCATGGTATGAATAATAATAATAAAACTCCTTGCTACAATATTGACCTCCATTTTCTGATCTGAGACACTTCAACCTCTTTGCTGTATCATTCTCCACCAAATCTTTCCATTTCTTAGAAGTCTCAAAAACATCATATTTTTTTTTAATGTAATAAACCCAAGTTTTTCTAGTTGCATCATCAATAAAACTAACATAATAATGAGATCCACCAAGAGATGATACCTGAGTTGGTCCCCATACATCTGTATGCACAAGCTCCAACTTTTCACTCTTCTTTTCTTTTCTAACTCTAACAAATATGACTCTCTTCTATTTTCCATAAACACAATGCTCATAGAAGTCCAAATCAAACTTTTTACGATCTAGCAACAAATTCCTTTTGTGAAGTATATGCATCCCATTCTCACTCATGTGTCCAATTCGATGATGCCATAGTGTTGTATCCACTTCTATAGACGCTAACGAGATAGAAGAGTCAGTGTTACCAGTACATAAATACAATGTACATACCTTCTCTCCTTTTTCTATCACCAGTGATCCTTTGGTGACCTTCCATGCCTTAGCTGTAAATGTAGATATACCAGATTCACTTGCCAACTACCATGCTGAAATTTGATTTTTTCTCAAATTTGGAACATGTCTCACCTCTTTTAGCAACCATTCATTTCCATTATTTTTCTTTATTTGTACCTTTGCCATTCCAACAATTTTACATGGTGCATCATCACCCAAATCAACCTGTCAGAAATCACCTTGAACATAATATTGGAAATATTTCCTATGGGGTGTGGCATGAAATGAAGCCCCTAAATCTACTACCCAAGATTCAATAGTGTTATCTAAAGAAATAATTGTTGGCGCTATGCGTGGTTGTAAGACCCTAGGTTTGATTTATCTTTGACCAACAAAACCCTACAAACACCAACCCTTTTGGCATCACTTGCATGTATAGGTGAAGTCTTACCCTTGGTATCTATTGGGACTACAAGAACTAGGTTTCTATAGTAGTGAGGGAATAGGAGGTGACCATTCTATGCATTCTTACTCATTCGTTCCATGCATGTAATTAAGTCCTTGTTCTTTATTATCTACTTAGTGAGTTTATATTCGTATTACCATGATATTCCAGGTTACAACATAAACCCGTTACTTTAACATTTGTATTACTTGCACAATGATTATGCATAAGAAAAATCTAATCTAATATGCATCTAGATATAATCCATGAACAATCATATAAAATAAATTCAACACAAGGGTTAACGTGGTTCACCCAACTTTGGGATACATCCATAATGATTGGCTTCTTTATTATCAATTTGGTAATTTCTTTAGGCTTGTGCACTACACTTACAAAGATATATCATGGTTATCTTTCGTTTCTCCTAGCCTAGACGCTCTATTGTGCAAGCCTCTCTCTCTCTCCCTCTACATCATCTCATTAGCATTCAAACATAGATTCTTATCTTTAATAGAACATAACATAACCATAACAATAACTAGCAGAGAACCCAATAATGAGGAACCCTATTTTTCCAACCCATTACATTTTTATACATAAATTCTAGGGCTTAAAACCCTACTTTGTTCATCCCAAAACCCTATTACAGTGCATGCCTACTCTAGTTAAATGGTTGTTCGAGTTTCTTTCACCTTATTTTTCATATGCATGCTTCTTTTGCACTCTGAATGTTGTTCTTCCTTCTTTTGCATGTCCTTCTATTTTTATCATGTCGGGTTGTCATCCTCCCTTTTCTCCCACTTTCTTCTCTTTCTTTATTTTCTACTTTATTATTCTCTCTGTTTTATTCCTTTTTCTATGAGTTGTACTTCTTGATGCACCTCAGTTATGCACTCCTAAATCTTCCTTCTTATTATGTGCACCTCTTATGTGCACTTATTCTAAACTTAATATTTTTATCAAAATTGTATCCCAAAAATGCCTGTCCAATAGGCCCCCAACACTCACCTATGTCTTGTCTCGACGCACTTAGGCCTGTTGAAAGCTTCTCCTCTCTTGGATGAAATTTTGGGAGGATTCCTTAACTATGACAACTTTCTTTATTATTTCTTTCTCTGTTTCAAAAATCTCTTTGACCCCCTGCATAGTCAAGGCTATAAGTTATTTTTCTGCTTCATGGGATTCTTGCTTCACCTTTCCCTGTTCAGTGGCCAGTTCACCGATCAGCCTTGATGCTTCTTCCTTTGTGCCAAAATGGGTGTCATATGTTCAGCTAGTGGAAGTGTGTTGATTCTCTATGAATATTATTGGGCCTTTCCATGTGCTTCTCTTAACTTGGCCTCCACATCCTTCATCTCTAGATCTTCCACTAAGTCTGTCTAGATTTGTGCACTCTCCTCGCAGAGTTTTGCACATTCTTCTTCTATATTATTTATTTTGGCGACTATTTTCATCACCATCCTTTCTCTTTCTACTTGGACTTCTGGTGGCATGCTTGGCATACTTTGCAACTATAGGTACTCAATCTTTGATCGTAAGCCTTTGATGACTTCTCCAATCTTCAATACCTTCTCTTCCATAGTAGATTTGAATACTATTGAGACCCCTGGAATTTCCTTGTACAATTTATGGATGACCGCTTGTGTCTTTTGTGCCATACTCTCATCTTCATTCTTTTCCTTTTGTGGTTTCTTGACCATTTCCTTGGCCTCATTCTTTTCTTTATTTACTTCTTCCACTTTCCCTTCCACTGCACTCTTTTTCTATAGAGAAGTTTTATATTGTTGTTGAAATTGATCCTTTTCATCATGTACTTTGGTCAGTTCCTAGTG
>JASDQU010099748.1:573884-677648 GCA_032191745.1 Picea mariana
CCACCAGAATTGTGGACGTTCCTCCCTCTGTCCTACACTCTTTAGTTATGGTGGCTACTTCTAGGAGTTGTTGCAGTGTTACCAACTTCTCCTACACCTTTTGGTGTTCCTCTTCCTATTTCCTGGTCACTTCCTCAATGACTTCCTTCGCGGTGTCCCGTACCTGGTAGATGATTCATTCCATTTCATCATTGGTCAAATTATAAATTGGGGGTACCTTGTGTGCTTTGGCCTTGTTGCATGCACCTCCTAACGACTCCTTCCCCTTATGTTTTCTTTTTTGTTATGTCTCAGGAACTGTCTATTTTTCCTATGTTGTTGATGGCTGAGGCACATCTCCTACACCATTATTTTGATCATTACCCTATCCCTCATTCATTTCTTCATTACTCTTATCCTATTCTTATTCATATTTCAAGTGCCCCATTTTTTCTGCTAGGATTTTCCACCCATCTTTCCTATCATTCACAATCAAGCATACATCCTATGTTGTCAACCTATAGCTAGTTGGAAGCCACTATTGTGTAGGGTCCTTCTTTGCTTGCGCGGACATGTGGTGCATGCCTGCTTTGAAGTGTGCAATATCCTTGTACGTTTCCATTGTCTTGACTGAAATGCACAGTGTATGTTTGATTAGATACCTGATATTTTCAAAGTATAAAAAAAATGTGACATTATTTTCTTGTTGCTTCCTTTTATTCGTCATATGTCGTAAGTAGGAATTATTATGCGATCATATTTCCTCTACCAGTTGTTCCCATGTGTTGGTAATAGCCCGTTTCCTTCCATCCTACTGACGCAATTAAAATCAAAATCCATGCATAGTGAAATTATATACCCTTCTCCTAGGCCTTGATACAATCTTGTAAAAATTGGTTCACCAAGAAGGTGGACTAGTTCATTTGGACCCATTCTGAGCACTTTTTTGTGGTTGCGATCACTACAACCAACACTTAATACTTTCGGTACTTGCAAAACAATTTGCATGAAAACAATTGCATTTCAACTGAACACCGCTATCATTGATGTTCACGACATCCAATCCCATTTCCCCCATGAAGGTGTGGATTTTTTCCTTCATTTATTATGAGAAGGATTTCTCCCCTATCTTGTTGAACAAAAGGGTCATATCCTCTTCTTATTTTGGTATCCCTGATCTGCACAATCAATGAAATATCAATTGAAATTGGTGGGTCAAGCCAAAATGTCCCCCCATGGATGGAGTTGAGCAGTGAATTAACATAGACATTGAATTCCAGACTGCATCTCAAGTGTGGGACCTGAAAGAGGTTGATTATTCCTAAATTCTCGAGTACTATTTCCCACGTATGTGTTTCCATCAATATATTTCCTCTTCCTGGAACGCTCCTAGTGAACAAATACTTTTCCTTGGATAGCTAAGAGAACTTATGTTTATCTGTGATATCATGATCCAAAAACTTGAGGGTGACCACCTTGCCGAGCATGTCTCTTTCGATATTTACACCAGGTGGGACTGTTATTGTTGTTAGTGGGTATTTCACATCAGCTGGTACTTTGACACGAGGCACATCATCTTTCCTTGGTTGAATATAATCCTCGTGTAAGCTTTACTATGAATCCAAAGTCGAAGCTCCATGTACTTCTTGAAACTCTGGTGCTTCTGTTGATCATTTGGATTGCCTTTGTGGCGTTGTTGATGGAGCTCCAAATTTTGACAGGGGAAGTTTTTTTGTGTGATAGGTTCCTTTAATTTTCTATGCCACTATTCTTTTGTAGCTATAGTTAAACTATGATTCACTCGGGTTCTCTATGGTTTTCTCTAGTTCACTCTTTCTTACATGCAACTCTTAGTCACAATGATTTGCGCTTAACGACCTTCGATTGATTTTGTTCCTCCTTTCAAACTTTGCATGTCTCTTCACACCTTAAGTAAATTTTCCAATCCTCCAATGGGTTTGATGAGTGGTTAAGTAAATGCGAATTTATTACCAAATCCATCATGTGATTCTACCCTCGTATTTCCAATCTGTCGTGATTTTCGGTAGCTTTTCCCATTTAAGATTATATGGCGTCTTTATGAAATTTCATTACCATATTATCACCATCATTTCCATGATTTAATGCTTCCAACAGTGTTGTCAGTGCCATATTGTGCAATTGTTCTTGCGTTTGTATCTGTTTGCTTCGTAGTCTTTTTCTTCTATGTATTATTTTCTAAATTGGTGCAATTTCATCCTGATGCATGATAACCATTCCTTCTGCATAAGTTATGATGCCTTAGTACTACATAATATTTTTCTTTTTCTATATCTAATTTTTTATTTGTTTTCTTTGTTTTATCTTCCTATTATAGTACAATTACTATAATACATGTTTTATGGTGAAAACCAGATTACTGTGTAGACTGTCGGCTGTCTCTATAGAGTTTCAGCCAACTTCCATTCACAATTCCTCCAAGGTCTTCACCATTTATAGTTTCCAACTGCATAGCACCTATCTTTGTTATATTTTGAATCACATAGTATCCTAACCAATCCATTCTAAACTTTCCCACATGTTGCATGAACTTTCTATCATAGATTAATACCAAATATCCCACTTGAAACATTTTTTGTTTAATGTGTCGATCATGCCACACCTTCTCTCTTGCCTTATGAACTTGTTGATGGAATCCCGTGACAAACCGATCTTCCCCAAGCCGTACTAACTGTGATAGTCTCTCCTTTACTGTGCCAGATTCTAAAAGATAGATGATTTTTACATTTCCCAGGTTAGGTAGAATAAAATCTATTGGAATCACTTCTTCTTTCCCATAGACCAACCTAGAAGGTTTCTATACTGTCAACCTTTTTTGTGTTGTCATGTAGGCCCATAATACTGTAGGAATTCTTAACTCCCAATCGTCTCTCCCTACTTTTCATATCTTGGTTAAAGCATTCTCCATGATTTTATTGAAAGGTTCCACTGTCCCATTGGCCTAAGGATGATACAGGGTACTCTTCTAATGATGAATTTGAAATTGCTTTGTCAATCCTACAATTTTCTTATTCAAAAAGTGTGTTCCATGATCAGTGAGTAAGATGCATGGAAATCCAAATCATGTGACTATATTCTCAAATAAATATTGCGTAGAAGTATCCACGGTGCAGTCTGTAACTAGGGTTTCTTCTTCCCATCTTGTCAAATACTTTTTCACAATGAATATGTATATTACTCCTTATCTTCTTACTTGTGGGTTTATTGGCCCCATAAATTTTATGGCCCATTTCTCAAATTTTTACAATGTAACCTGTGGATTCAAAGGAATTTCATCTCTCCTGGATAGTTTTCCCTCTCTTTGACATACCTCGCATGAATGATATTATTCCTTAGCATACTTGTAAAGCATGTCCCACCAAAGGCCTATGCACAAAATATTTTGTGCAATTTCTCTCTGTGCGTGATTTCCTCCTACAAAACCATCATGCACTACTTAGAGTATCATCGATATTTTATGTTCCAACACACATCATCTCAATATTCCATCTGCAACGAACTTGTATAAATTCCCTACAATCAACTGATAATCTGCTACTTTCACTACCAATTGTTTCTTTTGCACAACCTTCATGTTTGATGGATCCATACCTGTACTTAGAAACTGCACAATGTCTAAGAAGTAATAATCCACCATCTTAACCGCAAGTAGTTGTGCATCTCAGAATCTGTCATCTAAATTTCCTGCATATTCTCCTGATAATATGCATGATAAATGATCTGGCTCTGCCTTCAGCTTCCTTGGTTTCACTACAACCTCAAAATCATATTCTTGAAACAATAGTAGCCATATGCATATTATCCCTCCAACATTGGCTTATTCACTAAGTATTTTAATGCAAAATGGTCTCTATACATCTTAAAGTGAGAGCCCAATAAATAATGTCTGAAATTTTGTAGTGCATAGACCATTGCCAATCCTTTTGGTTCTATGGTAGTATAATTCTTGTCTTCTATGGACAACTCCCTTATTTCAAAATTAGTTGGGTTATCTATGTCTCCCTCCATTGGTTGGGATAGTATTGTTCCCAATGCTATGGACGATGCATTTACATCTAAATGGAACTCCTTGTTCCAATTTGGAAACATAAGAATCGATACAGTCACTAGTTTTTTCTTTAAGGTATCCACACCCTTCTGACAGTACTTGTTCCATTGGAACTTTTCTTCCTTATTCAACAACTTTTCCATTGGTGCTTTGATCTACGCATATCCTTTGATAAATTTCCTCTATTAATATTATATATGACACAGAGTTTCCCTCATTTGTCTAACTAATGTAGCTGTCTCTAATTCCAAAATTACTACAATATTTGTTGGATCTACTATTAATCCCTGTTTACAAACGAAATGTCCCAACAAAATTCCAAACGGTGTGCAAAAAATACACTTCTTAGAGTTCAGTGAAATCTGACATTGTATACATCAATCCAAGATTATCCTAAGGACTTCTATGTGATCATTCAATAGACTTAACAAAGTCCAATCATCCAAGAACACTTCAAGGAACTTATGAATAAATTCCTTGAATGTTGCAACCACTAATATGGAAAACACCACAGAGGAATTCTTCAGTCCAAAGGGAATTACTGTATACTGATAACTCCCCCACTTTGTCAAAAAATTAGTCTTGTGGCAGTCCCCCTGTGCATTTTTTATCTGATGGTACCTCGAGAATCCATTTGTAAAAGATTAAGTCACTTGGCCTCCTACGTTCTCTAGTACCTCATCTATGAATGGTGCTGGTAATCGGTCATGTAAACATGTGTTATTAAGCTTGATCATATCCATG
Organism: Picea mariana; assembly: GCA_032191745.1. Taxonomy (NCBI): domain Eukaryota; kingdom Viridiplantae; phylum Streptophyta; class Pinopsida; order Pinales; family Pinaceae; genus Picea; species Picea mariana. Next base: position 578,695 of record JASDQU010099748.1, read on the forward strand.
CAAATCCTGATTCCTCCTATCTTATTGTCCTATACTACCATTGGATTGATCCAATCAGATTATTCTACCAGTTCAATGATTCATGCATCCAACATCCTGTCTATTTTAGATTCCACCTTTTCCTTGTACTTCAAATTTAACTTCTAAGGTATCTATCTTACTGGCTTAGCACCTGGTTTTAGTGGAATCTTCATATGACCTAAGTCCTCTATTATCCCCTTCATCTCTGAAAATGTCAATGGGAATAGGTATTGATATTCGCGCAACAAGTCTGCAATCTTCTCGACTGTCTCATCACTCTAATAATCCCATATCTATGCAAAATTTGGATTCTTTGTCATCCCAATGTTTACCTTCCACGTCTTTATCAGTTGGGTGTATGTGGTGGACTCAAGATATGAACCCTCTACTACTCGTTCTCCCTCTATCTCAAGTACTTATACATTTCTGGGATATTATTCATCATGCTCTTCCTTAGCCACATTGTAGCACTCCAATAACTCATGGACAATCATAGTATCTCTGTGTGAACTACACACTGGTATGACCTCCATTGGCCCTTTTTATGAGAATATTGTTGGTGCAATTATTTGTGTAATATATTATCAAACATAAATTATCAACTGGGATTTGTAATCAGTAGAGTTGATGCACTATATGTGCCAATAACAGATAGGTTCTTATGTCTGTTTAGTATAGATTAGATAAGAAAACCAACAATAACAAAACACTATGTTTTCAAAGATAACACTCTTCACACAATTCAGAAATTAGAAAGCAAAACTTGCTATCATGCACTCAAACGATTTTGCACAGATAATGCATTGCCCATTTACAAGCTCATGAAGTGGAAAGATGGACTTTGAATTAGTTATCTGTAGCTTCTACTCTTAACAACAACTAGCAAACAAATTTGGGCACAATTCAACAATACCACTCCAAACATAGAAGAGAAAACTGATAACAAAACTTCTCAAGCAAACAGTGAATTGAAAGGTTCTTTCTTAGGTGACAAATCTGTTCATTAGAGGCTCATGAAATGAAAAGATGAACTTAAGATCTATCTCCTAGAGAAACTAAACTAACAAGTGGGATGCTCCATTAAATCTCATGTATGGTGAAATATGGAGATCCAACTATTCTTGCATTACCACACTTTGCAACAAATTTGAATAGTGAAACCTAACAAAATATCATGAAATCAAAATAACAAATACATGAAATGAAAATCTACACTAACAATTTACTATAAACTTACGAAGCTGAATCAACGGCCCTTGCTGATGCCAGCATGGAAGCATTTAGATCACTAGATGTTAACTTCTAAGAGAGACAAAATCATTGAATTGAATCTTGCATTAATCTCCAACAAGTAGGTTTACAAAAAGAGTCTTTTCATGAATCCATTCTACATCATAACAATTCTCCTTGAAGAACCATTCTTATATCATGATAATTCCTCTCTACTCAGACCTATGAGGTCTTATTATACATAAAATCCATGGAGGAATGGATGAAATTGAATCCCCAAACAAAGAAAACAATTTTTACAATTTTAGGATAAATCCCAAAAATCTGTGTTTTTTTAACAATTTGGGCAGATTCGAGTTAGTCCCCCACCCATATCTCCCAAATAAACTCTAATTTTGAAAAACGACCTGCACTCTACTCAATGTGTTATATTATGGACAAAACCCATTTTTTATAATTTCTAGATCTGATACCATATGCATGGAAATTGAGGCGCAGGTTGGTCGTTTGAGTTTTTTTTATAATTTTGGCAGAATCATTCCCCCTGAGCTGGAGCTCCACACGTGAGATATGGGTGAATTATGACTCAATTTTCCTCATGAAAACATCGTTCTGGACAAAACCCATGTTCTCGATTGTCGTCTAGAATCTTTCCAAAATTTTTAATTATTTCTAGTACCGGATTAGCACAGGCTGGTATCGGAATAGGTGGAACCTTGGTACCCGATTATGTTGCTTAAGAGTCAAAGTGATTAGTATCATACATAATCAAGCATTTAATCGAATTAACTCAATAAAACTAAACAAATCATGCTTTAATCATAAGTTACCTCTTATGCACATAAACAAGGTCATTGAGTGTATTATGGAGGAAACAGTCAATTAGATACACATGGAATAGGTAAAATAGGCTCAGATAGAAGGTAATATAGGGAATTATAAGTGTCACAATGGAGACTCAATATTTCCCCATGTTTAAGTCATTTCATGTCTTCATGCAACAATGATCTTCAAAATTTCACAATTGATGATACTCCTCACTCGATCAAGCATTCCCTGAAGTTAAGTCTTATCCAATCTGTTTTCAATCAAAATTAGGAGAAAGGGATGGATTTGACTCTAATATGATTATAGGATAGTGGCCAAGAGTTTTCATAATGACTTTGACTAATAGGCCCCCCTGGCTAGATTACCTTTCAAACAAAAGTGATATAAACATAATTTAGATATCATTTGAAGAGAGGAACACATAAAAGAATACATCCCAAGATGATTAACTTGTTTCTTATCCAAGTTTGTAGAGATGAAACTCTTTTTGTTTAGGTAAGGTGAATTACATATAATCAGGGTCTGACTTCTCATGCAAACCTATTTATTTTAAAGATAGAACTCTAAAGTGGATACTTGAAGGTTCTTAAGAACAACATCCAAGAGATATAAAGGTCATCTCCTAGCCTTGATTTGATAATGATTGCTTCAGAATGATACCCAAGGGTTTATGTTCAGTTTTAAGTGTGTCACTTTATGTTTTTCAACTCCCTTTACCCGGCATAGCCCCGCTGGTAGTAGGCCTGTTCAGTACCCCGACGGGTTTACCTTAGTACCATACAAGCATGGCCCCGCTGCCAGCAGGCCTGTTCAGTACCATGACAGGTTTACTTGTACTTCCTGATACTTCCTTTTTATTATATTACTCAAAAGATTTAGAATAATGGATACTGTTCATTGACAGTTTTTAGAGTATAAGGAAGGCAAGTGGTATGAGAGTGTTTTAGATTTATTAGGCACATAATTAATTGTTTTCAATTATCCCAAGGGTGACATCATCCACATTCAACTTAAATCTTAGCTATTCAATGTATAATGGAACATCTCGGATAATGAATAAGAGGTCCCTCTAGTTAATCCTATTAGGGTTCTCATGAAATTTCATTGCGGTTTTGCAAGGGCGTTCCACCACATGAGGTTTTCATCAATACCTCTCAAGAGAAACTTGTAAAGATAAACTTGGATACAAACTTGTTGAATCAACTAGGTTAGTACTATACATAATGGTGTCACCACTTTTCAATGAGCAATCACTTCTTCAAAATAATGAGGTAATAGGACAAGTGCACCCATTGTCATATATAACTAAATGTGAAAATATATCCTTAAAGGAGAGCAAGGATGATTCATTCAAGGCTGAGTGTATAAATGTAGGAGGAAGATGTGCATGAGAGTAAAAATAATTCAACACAAGACTTAAATGATCCTTGATAGAAAGAACGTGCAAGGGGCATATGATGGATGATTTTTTCTCATTCATGACGAAAACCACTTAACCAAGGAATTCAGTGATAATATACAAGGAGATGTATAGGATAGCTTGCAAAATTTCATGGTAGGGAGCGTGCAATAATTGAGAGTAACCATATGTTTATTGAATAATTAGTCTAATTTCTTTTAGTAAAACAAAAAATGTTGAATTTATATGTCCTAGTACTTAAATCGAGCAGCAAAACTTAAATATATGATTAGAGCTACCAACGCCTTATTACCAGTACCGAATCGCCTTAGTACCGGATGGACACAGGGTTGTGCTTCAGTACTGGAATAACACAGAGGCAAACATTGTTTGTAGTACCGGATGAACGCAATTTTGCATTACCAGAATAGAATGGTACAAAAATTATGGAAATGACTATCAAATCCCAGCACTGAACATGTTGATTTGGCCTCACCGATGGAAGTTGCAAAAGAATATGAAGGTTTTGACAACCACTCCCCCATGCCTAAGGTTTTGCATGGCCTCATGCAAACAATGTGAGATGCTAAAAAAGGTTTCTCAGAGAATTGTGAACACCTTCTAAAAACAAAGCAATAGAACTAATTAAAACTGGATTTTTATTCATGCTTATAAATAGAAAATTTAGGGAAAATGTCAAGAGTTGAATTATTAGCTATGAATGAAATGGTTTGGAATTAACATTCAGTTTCAACTACTATTAAAAGATCACTGAATTGATCATCCTTGTGAAATAGTGGTCTTAAAATAGATAGGTAATGATAAAGCACGAGTGCATCATTTTTAACAACTTAAGGAAAAAGAAGAATTTTCAAGAAATAGGTCATGAAGCACTCCCTTAAATGTTATATTTCGTTGACAAGGATGTCTTCTTTGCTTTTGAAACCCTTCCAGTATCATGTGTACATTCGGAGGATGAAGAGATTCCCTTCTCATAAGATTCCAAACAAAATCATCATAACTTTTAAAAAGAAATCTACTATAGGAACAAAAGATCTTAAACTAATTGCTTTATTAGATTTTGACATTCTCATTTATGAAAATTATGAAAGATAGGTTGCATTATGTGCAACATTTATTTATTTATTTACCTATCATACTCTAATTGAACAAAAGAAAATGTCCTTCAAGTATAGGAATACTTCCAATGAAGCCATGTGTGTAACAGGGTTAGAAATATATCCATACTCAGGTTTAAAAGATAAATTTTAATGCATACCAAAGTATGAAGGACCAACTGCTTTGATGATGAGATCAAACAATAAATAAAAGAGTGGTGTGACCTAATAACTAATTGAAACCATATTTCAATAGGATCACTATATTCTTGTTTCTCTTCTTTGTTTAGGTCACATCGAATGCCCTCCTCTACCATGCAATGCAGATTATTCTCTTAAATATGATTGGTCTTTGGAGTACATACATGATCTGCTGAGAGACATGCTAAGGATTCCTCAATCTCAGGTTCCACTAGTTGCTCTCCATTGAATTCTATCCATGATTCTTTATTCCCTTCAACAAATTGACAAGAGGAATCTGATGGGACTTCTAACTCTTCATGTGGAGAGACAACTAGATTCTTGACTGCTGTGAAGATATGCTCTTCCTTAGAGGCAGATATCCCAGCTGTTGTCAAAATGCGAGAAAGTTCTTGGAGGAACATTCTTCAAGCTCTTGATCACCCTTGAATTACTCTAGCTGGTTGATGATACTTGTTTCACAACACAGATTAGTACTCGGGGGGTTCTTACAGCACCCCAAACATGATTTATCATTAAAGATCTAAATTTTAAAACTATTTGCAAAAGAAAAACACACCAAACTTGATAGGTCATCCATAAAACCAATCCAAAACCATTAAAGAAATATGATTCTAATACTACCTATTATCGTTTACAACTCCCCGACAATGACGCCAAAATGTTGGTGCAATTATTTGCATAATATATTACCAAACATAAATTATCAACCGGGATTCGTAATCAGTAGAATTGATGCACTATATGTGCCGATAACATATAGGTTCTTATGTCTGTTTAGTATAGCTTAGATAAGAAAACCAACAATAACAAAACACTATGTTTTCAAAGATAACACTCTTCACACAATTCAGAAATTAGAAAGCAAAACATGCAATCATGCACTTAAAAGATTTTGCACAGATAATGCCTTGCCCATTTACAATCTCATGAAGTGGAAAGATGGACTTTGAATTAGTTATCTGTAGATTCTACTCTTAACAACAACTAGCAAACAAATCTGGGCACACTTCAACAATACCACTCCAAACATAGAAGAGAAAACTGATAACAAAACTTCTCAAGCAAACAGTGAATCAAAAGGTTCTTTCTTAGGTGACAAATTTGTTCATTAGAGGCTCATGAAATGAAAAGATGAACTTAAGATCTATCTCCTGGAGAAACTAAACTAACAAGTGGGATGCTCCATTAAAGCTCATGTATGGTGGAATATGAAGATCCAACTGTTTCTACATTACCACACTTTGCAACAAATTCAAATAGTGAAACCTAACAAAATATCATGAAATCAAAATAACAAATACATGAAATGAAAATCTACACTAACAATTTACACTAAGCTTACCAAGCTGAATCAGTGGCCCTTGTCGATGCCAACATGGAAGATTTTAGATCACTAGATGTTAACTTCTAAGAGAGACAAAATCACTGAATTGAATCTTGCATTAATCTCCAACAAGTAGGTTTACAAAAAGAGTCTTTTCATGAATTCATTCTACATCATAACAATTCTCCTTGAAGAAACATTCTTACATCATGATAATTTCTCTCTACTCAGACCTATGAGGTCTTATTTATACATAAAATCCATGGAGGAATGGATGAAACCGAATCCCCAAACTAAGAAAACAATTTTTACAATTTTAGGATAAATCCCAAAAATCTGTGTTTTTTTAACAATTTGGGCAGATTCGAGTTAGTCCCCCACCCATATCTCCCAAACAAATTCTAATTTTGAAAAATGTCCCTCTCTATACTCAATTTGTTATATTATGGACAAAACCCATGTTTTATAATTTCTAGATATGATACCATATGCACGGAAATCGAGGCACAGGTTGGCAATTTGAGTTTTTTTTTTTAATTTTGGCAGAATCATTCCCCCTAAGTTGGATCTCCACACGTGCGGTCTGGGTCAATATTGAATCACATGTCTTCATGAAAACATTGTTCTGTACAAAACCCATATGCCCGATTTTCCTCTAGAATCTTTCCAAAATTTTGAATTATTTCTAGTACCGGATTAGCACAAGCTGGTACTTGAATAGGTGGAGCCTTGGTACCAGATCATGCTTCTTAAGAGTCAAAGTGATTAGTATCATACATAATCAAGCATTTAATCGAATTAACTCAAGAAAACTAAGAAAATCATGCTTTAATTATAAGTTACCTCTTATGCACGTGAACAAGGTCATCGAGTGTATTATGGAGGAAACAGTCAATTAGATACACATGGAATAGGTAAAATAGACTCAAATAGAAGGTAATATAGGGCATTATAAGTGTCACAATAGAGACTCAACAAATATATTATCTCGAATAGCCTGTAGCACTACATATTTTTATGAAGATTCATGTTCAAACATAAATGTGACTTTGAACCTCTAATCCAACTCTTTTTATCTTGATGTCTCTTTCTGCATTTCTAATTCCAAATACCAGCTCTTCGAAATTGCATATAATGTATGTATAAATATGTGCATCCATTATGTTTTTGGTATTGAACTCCATAACATCCTGCACTACTCAACATGACCTACTGGATCACCCTCTCGTATGTACTTCTTCACAATAGTTTGGCCCCTAGTACCAAACTAGACTTGCATTAGCCTTCTACAATGTGTCTAGTATTTCATTCCTTCTTTGTGTGCAACCCACCATCTCGATGGAGTCAATTCTAATACAACATCAAGTGCTAAAAAAAATTGTTGTTCGAGTACTTGCAACTCAAATTTCTTGAAAAACAAACTTATATCAGTCAATCCATCATACCTGGGAGGATCATATAATTATGTTCCAATCTAGCGCAAGGATTGGGTTATGTGTGCACATCATCTAGTTGAGAATTCATGTATTATATGCTACCAATTCTCTAGGTCTTCTTCAGAATCTGATGCATAGGAACTGATACTTCTCCAATTTAGCATACTGTTTGCAGTAGGTTTTACATAATCATCCATTCACGCAGTCATGTTATATAAATTGTCAATGTTATTTCCTCTAGATGGCTCTATGTATCTCTTTCATTCTGATGGGTCCAAGGGTGAAGTAAATTTCAACTCTCCAACTTCAACTATCATCTCCCTCCTATTCTGGTTAATGATCGTCTCATTATCAAAATCCCATTCCATGTTGACTGTCATCCATGATTTCCATAACCTCAAAGTCTGCTATACTACGTAATCCATCTATGTTCACAAGTACTTCTGTCAAACAACCAATAGCTACTATTTTTTGTTGATTCATGAGCCTTAAATAAATAAGAGACCATACTAGCTTGGGTTTTCCCATCATCTCCCATGTTTTCTTAGGTAAAAAATTTACATCAGACCCCAAGTCCAAGATAAAATTATCCACATCATGCTCCCCAATTTGCGCACTAAATCTGAATTCTTCGTTGGTTCTCTTCCTATGCAGTACCTGATTCACCACCCTTTGCAATGGGAGTTTCCCTTCCTCGTGTGCAGTGATCAATCATGTCATAAAGCGTATTTAGCACAGTTTCATATTTAATTATCTCTAGAAAACTTCTAAGGAATTATGTTAGCTTTCTTTCCTTTCCAGTTAGTTTCTCTGGCACAACGGGATCTCCTACATCAGGTGCAGATGATCTTGATGCTCCCCAATCTTGTCCAAGTAATTCTTTTCCTTCCCTTTCATATGTCCCTTTTTCTTGTTGAGGATCACAGGTTGGCATAGGCTCCACTGACTTCCTTATCCATTGCTCAGTTTTCTTCCCTCCATTTGTCACATCGTCTCATGGTCTAGTTCCTCTATGCTTAACAACTACTATTCTTGGTCCTTCGTTCAATTTTACGGTCAATAGCTTTTGTACATTTTGATTTGGATTCTAGTTCTAATTTCCTCTTTCCTACCATTTTGCAACTAGTTGAGGATAATATTCCATTGCATGGTCTAGTTCTCTACAATATGTGCACATTGTACATGAATTCAGGCAGTTGTGGGCCAAGTGTCATGTTTGATTACAATTGTTACATATAATCGATCCTCTTCCTCCTCTACCAAAATTTCCTCTGCTTCATCCCCTACAAAAGTTTCCTCTATTACCTAGATTAAATCCTCTTTTATTATTATATTTCATACCACCCCCTTCTGTTGTAGCATTCTCCTTCTAAATGTTGTACATATATGAACTGCACTCCCTCATCAAGTCGAACGTGCATTAATCCTTCTCTTCATGTCCAACAGACTTGCAAAAATTGAAAAACAAGTTCCTCAGCATACTATGATACTTATTTAGTAATGGACACTTAGTTGGATGATGTATTAATTTCTTACATATCTCACAACACCCCCCTCCCAGTAATGGATTCGAAACTCCAGTTGCCAAATACTGCATGAATTTTTGGAATTCATCCTTGTGATGGCCTTCAGTCCTACACTTGGTACACCAAAATTGTTCATGTTTCTCCTTTCATTTTGTAATTTCTTCCAGTTGAATCGTCAAAGCATCCAAATGCATTTGAACTTGCACCATTCCTCCACTGTCTCCTACTGGGGATGATTCCAATTTCATTACAATTTCCAGTGCCTCCTGTTGTGACACAACATTCTGTTGAATTAACTTCATGTGAATGTGTGGTATAAGTTATATAATAAACCATTATTGATCCTTTTGTCATTCTACCCATCCGATCCTTGATCCTTTGGTCGAAGTCCCCTACCAACGTTGTTTTCACCTGTTTAATCTCTTTAATTTCTGTAATGTACTGCGACTTAGACTTTGGCTTATTGAACTCTTTCAACAATGCTTACCTTATCTCTTCCAAAGTCACGACATGTCCTATAGGTGTGGTACTCTACAAATTCATGTACCAAACTAATGCACATCCTCAAAATGTTGTTTCTAGCTACGCAATATTCACGACCTCATTCTAGACATTCTTTGCGGCCTAAATTGTCTCACAGACAAACATATGTTGTTCTAGGTCATTTGACCCAACTCCCTAGACTCAAGAATTTGAAGGGTATTGTCTACCCCTTTCATGTTCCTTTGTGTAGTCCCTCTTCCTAGTGATGATGGTTTACTCTAAATCTGTGCACTTCTTCCACTACTCTGATTGCTACTACCTTGTCCTCCCTTCCTAACTATAAGTTATTTTAATAAGTCTTCAATTGTTATATCTGATTGTGGTGATGCACATGGGTTCATGGATTTGACACAGGACCCACTCTGAGTAGGACATAACTGTTCTTCTAATACTAGACTGGACTGGAACTCCTATTCTTCTCCTCCTATATGTGGTATTTCCATGATTTGGACTATTGTGGAAGGTTCTCTCCCCTCTAGATTATTGTAGAGCTCTCCTTTCTCAACCCCTTTTTTTCACCTCTTGTACCTCCTTCCTCCACGCAATACTCCAAACTTTTCTTCTTCCTCTGGTACACCTCTTTTAGTCCTCTTCATCCTCAATCCCTCCCTTCTTCATCTCTTCCTTATTTCTCTCCTTTTCTCATACTATCCTTTTTTCATCCCTCGATTCCCCTATGTGTGTGAAACCCCTTAGAATAAAGATTGCATTTTCATTACAAACATGTCAGAAAAAAAGAATATTTATCCACACACCCAATGATTTCATGAAACTTCTCATGGACCTTTGAAAAAGTCCTTTTTTGCAACATTGCATGATTGGGTACAATATACTGCAAATTCTGTAATGTATCCTCGTAGTATGCTATCCAACCATAAATCCATTGTGTGATTATTTGGGTTACTTACATAATTCATTTGTCTTACCAAATCAAAATTCCAATTCCTCATCACTGCAATTTTGTACCTTCCAGTATTCTCCACTAATCTTTCTAGCCACTCAGTCAAAATAATTGGAAATTCGCCAAAGAAAATTTAATGGATTTTTTTATACACATACCTTTGCATCCATTTCTTGTCACTCATCCTAGGATTTCTATTCTCTTTTCGAGAAATCTAACGTTTTTTCCTTTCCAACCATTCTAAGATCTCTTTCTTAGTCGGCCTCCAAAACGTTCCCTCAATCATAAAGTCTAGGTCTCGACAATGTAACCATTTGTTGGCGTTGCGTTTGGTTGTAATACCCTAGGTTCGAGTTATATTTGACCAAAAAAACATCCAGACACTGACCCTTTCGATATCACCTACATGTTAAGGTGAAGTCTCACCCGAGGTATCTATTGGGACTACAAGAACCAGGTTTCTGCAGTAGTGAGAGAATGTGAGGTGACCATTCTATCCATTCTTACTCATTGGTTTTGTGCACGTAATTTTTTCCTTATTATTTATTAGATACTTAGTGATTTAATATTTGTATTACCATTATATTTCATATTACAACATAAACCCATTACTGTAACAATCGTATCAATTGCAAAATTATTATACATAAGAAAAATCTAATCTAATATGCATCCAAACATAATCCATGAACAATCATATAAAAGTGATTCAACAAAGGGGTTAATATGGTTCACCCAACTCTTGACTACATCCACAATAGTTGGATTCTTTATTATGCATTTGGTAATCTATTTAGGCTTGCACAATGTTCTTACAAATATATATCATGGTTATCTTTCCTTTGTCCTAGCCTAGTCACTTTGCAGTGCAAGCCTCTCTCTCCCTATGCAACATCTCCATAGCATTCATACATAGATTCCTATCTTTAACAGAAATAAAAAGAACCATAACAATAACTAGGAAAGAAACCAAGAATGAAGAACCCCTATTCTCCCAACCCATTACATATTATACATAAATTATAGGGCTTAAAACTTTACTTAGTTCATCGCAAAACCCTATTACAATGCATGACTACTCTAGTTAACTAGATGTTGGGGATGCTTTCACCTTCTTTTTCGTCTACATGATGCTTTTCCACTTTGACTATTTTTCTTCCTGATTTTGCACGTCCTTCTATTTTTATCATGTCAGGATGTCATCCTTCCTTTTCACCCTCTTTCTTCTCTTGTTTTCTTCTCTTATTTATTCTTCTCTCTACTTTATTTGTTTTTCTTTGCGTTGTGATTCTGGATGTGCCTTGTTGGCTTAAAACTCTCTTTCAATTCTTGGGATGACTGAGGTTCAAATCTCAACAGGTTTCCAACAAAACCATATAAAACTATCGGCCCTCCTGGTAACCCAAAAGGAAACGTTGCGCACAAGGTGCACATCGCAGTCTCACCCAAAATAGATTTAATGGGTGATTGCAATACCCATGTGTTTGCAGTCTAGGAATGAGTGGGGATCTAGGAGTGTATTATATCTTTCTTTATGTATTAAACTTGTTATTGGTTCAAGTATTTCCACGATTCATTCATCTTTTTACTTATTCATGCATGCTAATACATCTATTTAATCATTCATTCATAAGCTAACCATTAAAAAAAAGTAAGAATTCAATAAACATCACACATAACATAGGTTTTACTGTGGTTTCCCCCCTCCCGGGGATACTTCCACAAAGATCTGGCTTCTCTACTCTTTTATTTAATCTGTTGCAAAATCTTAGGCCACACACATTAAATCTCATTAATACAATCAAGATCAAGGCAAGAATCCTGTATGGGGTGGACTATATCACACCATGGTCCACATCTTGTGACCTAATCCTCAAGGAATAGCTTACTTGACTCTTATACAACCTTATTACAATCATAATGATCGTCATCAACTCATCAATAATAATCGAACTCAACATAACTCTTAACCTAGACCTCCTAGGTCTTTATTTATACTACTCTACTAGCTTATATCCATTCCAACCTTTGTCAACAACCCTAAACCTATCATGGTTAGGCTTTCCTACCTTCTCGCCACATTGCTTCTCCTCTTGCATGTTGCTTTTCCTCTTGCATGTTGGTTTTCCTCTTGCATATTGTTTTTCCTGCCATTTCTTTTTCTCCAAAAATAGGCTTGTGCCCAAAATAGCATTTGTTCTCAAAACAAGCATGCTCCCAAAATGCCCCCAACAATGACATGTGGCTCGTCTTGAGCCACTTAGTTAGTGTGCGCTCCCTGAACATCCTCTTGCAAGCTATGAAACTTTTTTTATAATCCTTCCCCTTTTGGTCTAGCTTGCAAATCTTTCCAGGTGAGCTCTTCTATCCTCTTTGTTTTAATATTTTCCTTGAGAGACTCTGCGCTCTCAGGATGATCCCGAGCCATTATTTTCTTTTCCTTCTCCAGTTTCACAATTATTTGTGATGCTTTTTCTTGGAGAGGTTCTAACTGGGCTTTCCTAGCCTGCTTTTTATTCTGCACAATCTTCAATTCTGTCTACAGGGTCTTCATCTCTTGCACGCCCTTCACTCGCTCTGTAATGGTCATCGAATTTTGTTGTTGCTTCAGCTCCTAGATTGCAGTGTTGATTTTCTCCTCTCGTTGGTCTAGTTGTTGGACCCTATCATCATCCTCCAACGTCATCCATAGTTGTGCGGTCCTATCAAACCATTGTGTGACCCTTTCAACTTCTTCCTCCATCATGTCCACTTGCAGGGATGCTTGTTGTTCCCTTTCATCCGTAACTTCAGGAGGAGTAGTTGGGGTTAATTTTTTATTAAGTTCCTTGATATCCTTCTTGTATTTCTTGAGTGTCTACGTGGTTATTTGGATCTATTCTTCCACATTGCTCACAACTTCCTGTGCGCTCTCTGGAATTCTTGTGAAGAATTCCTTCAACTTCTTCTCTAAGTTATCTGTGTGTTGCTTCTCCTCTTGTGTCTCCAAATTTACCCACTCGACCACTAGTTCTAGTGCATTCTTTCCATTTTTGGTTCCTTGCAATTCTGTCACATATATTCTTACTCCTAATTGCATTTCCTGCGTGACAATGACTTGCAGTTTGTACATTTCCTTTGTTGGTATTTTAGCGAATGCCAATTATACTTGTGCCAGGTCTTTAAGTGGTGTTTGAGCTATGGTATCGTCAACCTGCAACATATTTGTTGTTATTTGGACTCTCGAACTTGCTTGCACTATGGTCTAGATGGTGTCTTATTCATTCTGTGCGGTCCTTTCCTCTACTTCTATCGCTCGGGGGATCAGTTATGTTCCCCTTTCGTGCCTTTGCGCTACTTGTATCTGCTATAAGACCTGCTTAATATCAACCAAATCATTATGTATCCTTCCTCTTTGGTTCTCAGCCTCTTCAAACTTCTCCACTACGCAATCTTGTACTCTCTCTATGATAAGATCGACATAATCCTCGATGGTTGTATATTCAAGGATTTGTTTATGTGACAAGGCCTTCTTGCACGACCACCCTGTATGTATAATTGGTCATTTGGGTGGCCCTGTTTCTTGTGGAGTAGCTATCGAAGGGGTTTCCTATGTCATTATGGCCTGCCTTCCTTGTTCTTCATGTGCTGGGGCATTGTCCTTCTTTCAAGCTTGTGCATCCTTCTTTAGAGTGTTGTCGTTCTTCTGTTGCATTGGATTTTGACCTGGATTCTCCTGTTGTGTAGTTTTCTTTGTCATTGTGCTGCCTCCTATAGGTGTCTTGGATGACCCTGCTATTAATTTTTTTTCTTAARATGTTATTATTAATCCCAGGTTCAATAGTAATTATTACAGTTATAACAAGAACATAATAAGGATCTTATTGAAAGAAACAAGATCACGGAGTGAACAAGCATTTATCCTGGGAAACCCTCAAGGGGAAGAAAACCCATAAAAACTTCTTTATTATAGATTCAATAACCAAGTACAATACAAAAATAACTCTCTCTATATGAGAGACAAACTACCATGATGCTAGACTGAAAAATAATCAAAGAACCCTAGCCAATCCAATGCCAATACAATAAACCAAACACTAGAGAATATCCTCTCCCAAGCAATGCACCTCTCTCTCTTCATTTTTCCGACAACTAGTAACTGCAACTTCCTTCAATACTTGCACACTAGATGGGTGAGATGAGTGAGTGAACAAATGAGGCATTGAATTCCTTTATTTATACAAACTGGAAAGCACTGAAAGGAGGTGTCTCTTCACTAGCAGGGACAACTTATTTTTCTGGATAATTAGAACCACTTTAATTTGCCTGGGGGCCGACCTCATAATTTTCATATTACACTTAGGATTTGACCAATCTGCAAAAGGGTGTAAGAATATTCTTTGGAGTTACACAATATTTCAGTAGTCCCTCTTAACAAGAAGGATATTATTTATCTTTTGACAGGTCACTGAATGTCATCATCAACTAAACAATATCATCTGGGCAATATCATCAACTAGATAATCATGATCAACTGGACAACATCATCAAATGGGTAACAACATCCAATGGATAACATCATCAACTGGGAAACATCATCAAATGGGTAACATCATCAACTAGGCAACATCATCAACTGGGTAACATCATCAACTGGGAAACATCATCAACTAGGTAACATCATCAAATGGGAAACATCATCAACTAGGTACCAACATCAACTAGATAATAGGAAGCATCAATATAATCCACTTGGTCATCTAGCATCACGATCATTGACTGGTTCTCCATGAATCCATATTAAAGAAGTTTTGTTCTCTTTATCTATGCGCAGAAGATACTCTTTCTTTCTTTCATCTTCACGCAGAATATACTCTTTCTTATATTCACACAAAAGATATCTTGTCTTCACACAAATTATATTCTATGATTTTTACTATTACTTTTATGTTGTCTCTTCTCTTGTAGTCATCTATCTCACCCATCCACTAGGGAGGACTACTACCATAGCTTCACTCCTAGTTATCCCACATGAACTAGAGAAGATAATATGCTAGACTGGGAAAGACTAGACTCCCTTTCCATGATCCACGCAAGATCACGACACAAACCTCAAGACACAACTAACCATTCCACATGGTCAAGGTTTGTGTTCTAGACTACTCAATCCTTGTCCAGAGGAGAGTATTTTCTCACTACCCCTTGGAGAAACATCCACTCTCCTGTCTACGAGGGTGGTCACACCCCTTTTTACGACGGTATTCTAGCATGTCCCTAGAGTATCTAAAACTCAACAATTGGACAGAGGCCAACCTTGGAAAATTTCTCATTCCCCTTCTCTACGAAGGTATCTTCCTTCTCTATGAAGGTCTCTTCCCTCTCTAAGAAGGTCTCTTTCTTCTCTACGAAGGTCCCTTCTCTTTTCCTTCTTTATGAAGGTCTACCTGTGGGATTGCTCATTTCTTCTCTACAAAGGTCTCTTCTGTAATATCCTAGGTGCCTTCTTGAGTTTGAAAATTTCTTTCTTTATGACTTCATACTGGATCAACCTGCTCCCTCTGCATCTATAAGAATAATACTAGAGCAACCTACAATTACTTGCATCTCATCAACTATATATGAGTATCCATATTTCTCTTCATTTTGAACATTTTTTTTCTTCATCTTTACGAGCCTCCCGCTCCTATATAAATACTGGATATTGTCTGGTTCTTATTCACTGTCACCATTTCATAAGTCCTTCTCATGTTCTCTAACTTCTGCAAGTCAAGGCATAAGTTAGTTCTTCTAAGACCTGTAAACTGACTTACAATATGCTTTCTGAGATATGTCACTTAGCCAATCAGTCAGTAACCATAAGCAGTAATCAAATAAAAATATATCATGATTTATATCAGAATAGTACACATATTTTCTTATGAAAAACATGTTCAACCATGTACACATCTAAAACCCTAATCATGAATAAGACTTTTGAACTCTTTTTCACTATAGCTATGAAATTACCAAATTTTTCCTTACTGTCAGAGCTAAACACATACCTTTGTCACTCTCATGAGTGATCATACCTTAAATAAATATTTTATCTCTTTCTTTTTCCTCTTCTTTGATACTTCCTTCATAAGTTTGCATTGAAATAAAATGAGGTTAATTGACATTCTCACAAAAATCTAACTTGTAATGATAAAGTATTAAAGTAAACAAGATACTAAAAATAAACAAGAATACTTATCTTTTGTTTTTGTGTGGGGAGGCTCCACAGACTCCATCATTTGTTATATTTCTTCAGATCAACTATCTTCAACTTAAAGTACATAATCCTCAATTTCTACTAAGGCTTTATTTAAGGGAGGATATTATGCTTCCTCTGCCACATGTGCTTGATGCTTTCTTTTCCCTTTTCCTTGAGGACATTCATAGGAAAAGTGTCCCAACTTTTGAGAGTTGTAGAATCTAATCTTTGAAACATATTTCTTCTTATCTGGAACCCTTACGAAGTTAGCTTCCTTATTTTTCTTCCTTAAGGAACTTCTTATGTTCTTTTGAACTGTAAGAGCTTCCTCTTTGTAAACAATTAATATCTTCTGTTGGTCTGGAAGTCTATATTCTTCGTGTGTACAATCTTCCCATAACTTATCAAACTTGGGTAACTTGCTTATTGCACACACTCCTTGTACAAAAGGAATCCAAAATGTTGGAAACCCATTTAGGGTTGTAGGTACAAGCTATTTGTCACTAATGACATATCCAATAGTTGCAAGCTAATCTCTAATATGAGAAAATATCGTAATATAGGATGAGACAGACTCTGAGTTTTCCATCTTCATATTACGAAATTGATTTATTAAGGCAATATTATGGCTAATGTCTTTGCTTTCATATAACCTGCTGAGTGCTTCATACATTTGACTTGTTGTCTATAGTTTGGATATATGAGGGATTAAGTGATCCTTTACTTAATCTGACACGATTCTCTTTACTTTCATTTCATTCTTCTTATGCTTGGTCATTTTCTCTTCTTCCTTTAGTTCTGGTACACCCACTGTAACATGTTCTAGGAGACCATTCTCGTCTAGAATCATTTGCAACCTATGCTTCCAAGATCTAAAGTTTCCATATCCTTCCAGTCTGTCTTCTACCCTCATTTCGGTAGCCATTTTTTCTTGTATTAGAAACCCTAGCCCTCCGGACTATAGAAATAATAGAAAAAATCAAGTTTCTTGGATGTGAAAATTGAACTCACCAAAAGATGCATTGGACTGAGGCGAGTATGTTGGTATAGTCAGTTTGTGAAAAATCCAATTTCTAACTCTTGAAACTGGACTTGTGAAATTCTGGACTGAAGCTTCTAGTACTAGTTCTAGTTTCCTGGTTTTTTGGTACTTCTTGTTTTCTGGTTTTCTGGTACAAGTGAAAACTAGGGTTTCACTTTCTGGGAGTTCTATCTACTGGAAATATTTGATTCTTGTTCCAAAAGATGTTCCTAGGAAGGGCACGATTCCCAATGTGGTTTGCAGCCAAAAGTTCCAAATATTTAAGAAACCCTAATTTTTGAATACTGACAAAACTGAAGACTAAATCTGTGACAATGCTCTTTCAAGCTTGCTTTGATACCATTTTAATTTTATTTATTAAGTTTTTATTATTAATATCGGTTTCAATAGTAATTATTACAGTTATAACAACAACATAATAAGGATCTTACTGTAAGAAACAAGATCACAGAGTTCACAAGCATTTATCCTGGGAAACCTTCAAGGGGAAGAAAACCCAACAAAACTTCTTTATTATAGATTCAATAACCAAGTACAGTACCAGAATAACTCTCTCTCTATGAGAGACAAACTACCATGATACTAGAATGGAAATAATCAAAGAACCATATCCAATCCGATGCCAAGACAATAAACCAAACACTAGAGAATATCATCTCCCAAGCAATACACCTCTCTCTCTTCCTTCTTCCGACAACTGGTAACTGAAGCTTCCTTCAATACTTGCACACTAGATGGGTGAGCTGAGTCTGTGAAAAAATGAGGCAATGGATTCCTTTATTTAAACAAACTGGAAAGCATTGAAAGGAGGTGTCTCTTCACTGGAAGGGTCGACTTCTCTTTCTGGGTAGTTAGAACCACTTTAATTTGCCTAGGGGACGACTTCTTAATTTGCATATTACATTTAGGATTTGACCAATCCACAAAAGGGGATAATAATATTCTTTGAAGTTACATAATATTTCAACACCTTCTTCCACTTATTTTCCCTCAGGCATGTCCTTCGTGATAACGGAGATCTTCTAGTCATCCTGCCAGTCTCTCATTGTCATTTCAACTTCCTCTACATTGATGCAGTATTGAATTTGTAGCCATTCTTTCTCTGGATCCTTGTGTGCTTGGATCCACATGTTGTGTCGGGTAGCCCTAAAATTTTCCATCCCTTGATATTGCGTGACCACTTTCGGATTTATCCTTGAAGTGTTGTCTATGCTATCTTATATGTCACTGAGATACCAGAAAAAGGTGTTAACCTTGCCACTTCTTCACTTGGGGTCTGAAGTGCTTCCCATTGTCGTGTACCATGTTTCGCGACAACGTCCTAATATATTATATAAGTATGACTAGGGAGGTTTCTTCCATCTGATTAAGGCTATCAGGATCATGATCCAGGAGTAGTGGAACTCTATTCCCAAATCCTACGCATCTTTGCAGTCATATACAAACAAATTCAGTAATTATGGGGCCCAACTGAGCATGGTTCCATTTGCACACTGTGCTACTACTACGACAACCCATACTAGGACCTCCTCCTTGCAAAATTTTCATAGTAGCTTACATGCCATTAATTTTGTGGCCATCCTGGTGGCTGCGTCATTGATCTGTTTTATGATTATTTTGCACGAGCCTCTTTCCATCCCATACATATTCTTCATCTCTTTTGCGAGAGCCTTCTCTTTGGTTTTATTTTACAGGTAATGCGTGGGACTCTTTCCATTTTATGGCAGGCATGTGATGAATTCAACAAGATCTACATTGATTGAGATAGGTTCCTTTAACCATAAAAATACTCCATGGAGGACCGCCATTAACTTATTGACATAAGTGTTCACCGCTTTCCCCCTACTGAAGTGGGGAATCTCTAACAAGTTCAATATACTTGTTTTTTCCAGGCCTTCCACCCATTTCTATGGCTATAGTATTAGATCTCCAAATGGCCCTGTGCCTAGGCTCTCTATGTACACCTCCTGTGCAAATTCTGTGAATTTTTTGGTGTCAGACACATTGTGGTCTACGTATATTATCGTTTCCATGCAACCCAGTAGAGTTGGTGTGTCCTGCACCCCCTCTATAATTCACGGTAAAATTATCAAGGCATCGGGCTGCATGCATGGGGACCATACGATGGGTTGTTTTCCCTTTCTCTTTACCGATGCGCTAGAGGTCCTAGCCTCTAGTTCTCTACCTTCCCTACCTAACTCTAGTTTCCCTATGATTTATTCCATATATACTTCTTCCTGTTGCATGAACACCACCATAGGTTGTGGTCTCAGCCCATTAGACTCTATCCTTTTTTGTCACCACCATTCATTCTTTGGGGTTCTTCGTCCTTGGCAGGTTGTTGTGTGTTTCTTGTGGCTAATGGTTCGTGACCCTGCACCCTGTCGTACAATTCAATATTTATCCCAGCTTTCATTGGGGTTTGTTCTTCTTCCTCGACTAGTGTGGCACTAACTGGTCTAACCTATGACAAAGGAATTGTGTTGACATCAACGCTTCCTGCTCTCTATGTAAATTCATGTTCCACCTCCTCAGTTTCCTCCGTTGACCTAAGACTACTGCGAGTTTTCCATGATGTTTGGCTTTGTGCGCTGACCTTTGGAGGTTCCATCATGGGTAATTATTTCCTTCCCGATTGAGCTTCGACTACTTCGATCTCTGCACTTGCTTTTTCTCCTCTCATCTTCATGCTGGTTAGCTTCGCGAGCTTGCAAATGCACAATAAGTCTTGTTTGGCCTGCATTTTCACTTTATATATCGTGTCATAAGTTCCCTGAATCTTCTTGGATAAGATTCTTTAGTTGTTATTAATTCATTTAATATTTTTGAGGACACTTTGTTTAGTTTCATAAATGCCAAATTTGTGCCTTTTTACCCCAACAAATGGTTTTTCCTTTTCTGATCGTTGGCCTATTTTCTAGTGCGCTGCACTTTTTCGGTGCGTTGTACGGATTTTTTTGTGACTTTCCCCTAGTGTGTGGTGCTTTCTTCCTTTCAACCATATGGTGTGTGTGGTCACTTTTTCTTTTGTCATGTTGATTCCGCTATCTGTTGCGCATGATATGTTCTAGTCTTTTGTATTTTCTTTTTTTTCTACTTTTTTCTTCCTTTTTCTCATTTTTCTACTTTTGTCTTCCTTTTTATGAGTTTTCTTTCCTAACATCTACTATAGTAAACTATATACATGTCTTTCTCATTTCAATGTAACTTTTAAGGGTTAGTAGGTTGATTGTCCCTGTATAGTTTCAATGGACTATCGTTGATCATTCCTTTCAGTTTTGTTCCTCCCAAATATTTTAGTTGCATAGATCCCCCACCTATGAAAATTTTTACTTCATATGGCCCTAGCCAATGCATTATAAGCTTACCGAGGTGTTGGAAAAATTTACTGTCATAGAGAAGAACTAGGTCTCCCTCCTTAAAACTATTTTTTTTAATGTGTTTGTCATTCCATGCTTTGTCTCTTCTTTTTTGTACTTCCTGGTGAAATCCTGCTAGAATATTGTCCTCTTACATTTATATTAGTTGACTTAAACTTTCTTGTGTTGCACCTCTTTCTGTCATGTTGGTAATTGCTTCTAAGCATAGACTGGGTACCATAAATTCTAATGGCACCATTGCTTCCTACCCATACACCAATATTAATGGTGTTTTTCCTATCAACTTCTTACATGTGGTCCTATATGCCCATAATATTGTTGGTATTTTCAAGTCCCAATCATTTCTATTGACATCGTGGATATTAATCAAAGCATTTTCCAAAATCTTATTGAAAGCTTATATTGTTCCATTTGCATGAGGATGGTATGGTGTACTCTTCTAGTGATTGACTTTAAACTCCTCAATCATAGACCTGATGGTATTGTTGATAAAATGAGTGCCTTGGTCACTCATCAAAATCCTTGGACATCTGAATCTAGTGATCACTTTCTCAAGCAAGAAGTGTGTTGTTGTCTCTGTGCTACAGTCTTTGATTGGTGTTGCGTCTTCCCATATTCTTAAGTATTTTGTCGCAGTAATGTTAGATCTAGCTTCTGACCTTTTTTTTGGTGGATCAATACATTCCACAAAGTTTATTTCCCATTTTTCAAATACCTGGAAAGCCACTTGTGGTCTTAGAGGCATCTTATCCCTTCTGTTGGGTTTTCCAACCCTCAGACAAACATCACATTTTCGGAAATATTCCTTGGAATCTTTATGGACTATTGGCCACCATAATCTTGCACGCAATACCTTATACACGGTAGCTTTTCCTGCATAGTGTCTTCCAACTATACCTTCATGAGATTCTTCCAAAATTCTAGGCCTTTCATGCTCTAATACACACCTTCTTAAAATGTTATCTGCGACCATTTTGTATAAATGTCCTACAATAAGTTGATAGTCTGCAACTTTGAATACCATATTTTTCTCATGCATAGTGCTAAAGTCTTGTGGTGCAACCCCTGTGCTTAAGTATTCAATAATATCAGTGAAGTATTAATCAAATACTTGTACTGAAAATAGTTGCGCATCAGGGAAGTTTTCTTTCAAGTTAGTATGTTCTTCTCAATTAGTTACCCTTGACAGGTGATCAGGTCCTACATTCAACTTCCCTAGTTTGACTATCACTTCGAAATCAATTTCTTGGAACAATAATATCCATCTACATATCCTGCCCCCAAAAACTAGATTTTTGACTAGATATTTGAGGGGAGAATGGTCTATGAAAATTATAAAGTGTTTACCTAGTAAATAGTACTTGAATTTATGAAGTGCATATACCATGGCTAGGCCTTCTCTTTCTGTGATGTTGTACTTTTTCTTTGATTTTGACAACTCTCTTATTGCAAATGTTATTGGATTTTCTAATTCCCCTACTCATGGTTGCACTAGAATTTCTCCAAGTGTTATGGATGATGCATCTACATGCACATGAAATGTCTTTTTCCAAACTAGGAATACTAGTTTAGGTGTTTTTACCATATTTTATTTTAAAGTGTCCAACCCTTGCTGACAGTCCTCATTCCACTGAAATATGGTGTCCTTCTTTAATAGTTTTTCCATTGGTGCAGTAATCTACGCATAGCCCTTTATAAACTTCTTGTAATAGCCTGTATGTCACAGTGTTTCTCTTAACTGGCGCACTGACTTTGGTGGTGGTAAATTTACAATGAATGCAATCTTAGTAGGGTCCACTAGTAAATATTGTTTTCTCACTATATGTCCCAACAATATTCCAAAATGTGTACCAAAAATGCATTTCTTGATGTTTAATGATATATGGCATTGCCTTCATATTTCTAGTATTAATCTTAGCACTTTTGCATGGTGCTTTAATAGACTATATATAGTCCATTCATCCAGATAGTCTTATACCTGTCCTCTAGAGCTATTTTGATCTGATGGTAACCTGAGAGTCTATCTGTAAATGAATATGATTCATATCCTCCCACATTCTCTAACACCTCATCTGTAAAATGGGTACAGAAAGGGTCATGTAAGAATGCATCATTAAGTTTCTTCATATCTACACAAATCCTTAACCCCCCTTGTTTCTTTTATTGGAATACCATAGGGATTGTCCATTTAGATTCCTCTACTAGTTCTATGATACAAACTTCCAACAGTCTGTCAATTCCTTCTTTCACTTTCTACTTATACACTGGATTCAATCTGTAAGGTCTCTTCCTGGTAGGTCTTGCCTTAAGTTTGAGAGGTTTTTTCATTTCTCCTAGCTCCCCTACTATGCCTTTAATCTCTATGAAGGTTTTTGGGAACATGTCACTATATTCGCGCGGTAACTTTGTTATTCTTTATACTGTTTGTTCATCCCAATAGTCTCCAATACTTTCCATTTAGGATTGTCAGTTGTCCCAATGTTGTATTTATTGAATTTGATTGGTGCAACAAATACTTATGACTCTAGAGATGGACCTTCCACCACTCTGGTGTTTCCTCTTCAACGTGATAACATGAGAATAACTCTTTGACTATATTTTTGTTCTGTTGTTTATATTATGTCATGATTTCAACCTCTGGTGCATTCATAAATATCATTCCTTGTATGTTCTTCAATGTCGAATAAATTTTGGGTTTCTTATTTTCAAATGATAAAGTTACTACAAAGTTCTATTGTAATGTTTTCCATTCTATAGTGTCATTGTGCATCTCCTGGTCTATATACTAGCTCCCTGGGATTCATTCCAATGTATGGATAAAGTGATGAGGAAATTCCTCTAGTGGTGTCATCCTCCATTGTGTTCTACACTTCTCTAAGTGTTCAACTGGTGTTCCCTATCCATCATACCTCTGCATTTTATTTCTCCCCCGCTCTACTCCAAATCTAATGCGCAATAATCGTTTACATTGATACCAGTCCTGAATTTTTTCTTTGTGCGCACCCCACCATCTTGTAGGTGTGGCCTTGAGTGAAATATATATAGCTAAGAGCCTATGATTTTCTAACACTTCCTCTTCATATTTTGTTACAAATTCATATAATTCATTTACCCCATGAAAATTGGGAGGTTCTATTCTTGCACACCTTATTGTGGAAACTTCATATAATTGTTGTTTCCAATTATCCAAACCTATATTTGAGTCATAATAACATGATGTAATTCCTCTCCAGCTCATTACCCCATATACAGTTGGGTTAACATAATTCTCTTCGCACGTGGTGGTTCTATACAACTAGTTTATTTCTTCCAGATCCAAATAAGTGGGCTCTACAAACCTTTCTCCTTCTGAAGGATCCAATGGTGCAATGACTCTATATTATCCTGATTCAAAATTCATTTTTCTTTTCTTCAGGGCTTAGTTATCAAATCCCCAATCCAATCCAATAAATGTTGGGTAAGATGTTGTGCCATCTACTATCTCTATTACTTCAAAATCTTCCATAGTGCACACTCCATCCAAATATATTTTCATACCTTTAAGCCTTCCAATTGGTAACACTCTATGTTGATTTTCTAATTTCAACTGGACAAGTGAATAGCCTAATGTGGTTTCTCCCATACACTGCCATGTCTTCTTAGGTAATACATTTACTTTAGATCCTAAGTCTAGTATAATATCACCCATATTGAAATCCCCAATATTAGCATTTAGTCTGAATTCTATGCATGTCCTTCTTCTTGTATGGAGATGATTTATTGTTTTCTACTCTAATTTACCTTCTACCTTTTTGTTACATCTTTCTAGAATTGTTTGTAAGATATTAACAAGTGACGAATCCTTCAATAAGTTAACACAATATTGAATAAAATTTTTTATGTTACTTACTTCCTCTAAAGGTTGTGCTTCACTGATATGGTCCATTGAGAAGGGAATTTCATACATTGGTAAGTTCTGAGTGTGCTACATGGATGATGTAGATGCAACATTTTTCTTGAGAAACTCTTGTCTCACCTCCTTGAATTTTTCCTTTTCTTTATGTTCATCAAACTGCTTATGTGGTTCAATATTCTTCTTACCCCATTGGTGTTGCACTGGATCTTGTTTTACTGCGTCATTTTCTATCTTGACTCCTCCTCGAGTGACTATATTGATGTTCTCCCATCCTCCCTAGCTTCTACAGAAATCAAGTGGAAATTTTGGTTGTTTTGGTTCCTTTCTTATTGGATCTTTCCCAAGAGTGTTGGACAATATTTTGTGTCATGGTCTGTTGCACGATAGTACAAACATGTTGTTTGTGGAAGTGGGAACTCCCTTGCATAATGTCCTGGATTTTGGCACACTACTGGTCCTTTGCCTCATCCAAATTCTCCTCTACCTCGTCCTCCACTTCTATATATACCTCGATCGGCTCATGATGCATTGTACTAAGGTACATGGTTATATTGTGTGCGGTTAAATTGTGGTTGTGCATTATTGTATTGCGGTTGCGCATCATTGTAATGTTGTTGCACATTGTTGTATGATGGTGGTACCCAATTGAACTGAGGCACAACTTTTCCTGTCATCATTTCTACTTGCACCTTATAAGTATATGAAGTTATTTCTCTCATAAGCTCCATTTTCCTACAATCCTTATCATCATGACCCACTGATTTGCAAAAGTTTCAATATGAACTTTTGGGTATTTTCTTATACTTTTGCATCATTGGAAAATGATATGGATCATTCCCATGCATTTTACAAATCTCACACCATGGTCCTACTGTTGGTTGTTACTCCTTCTCTAATCGCTTCTTGGGCTGACCCGGGTTTAGATATGAACAACTTCCAACAAATCCCTCTAAAACTATCAGCCCTCCTGGTAGACCAGAAGGCAACACAACACACAGAGTGTATTGCACAATATCACCTGTGATAGTTCTATGGGTGACTACAATGCTCATATTCTTTCATTCTAGGAAAGAGTGGGGATCTAGGATTGCACTTCATCTTCTTAAGCCTTGATCTAGTTGTTCTTTCTATTCTTATTACTATTCATTCACCTGTTGATTCTATGCATGCATTCTAATAGATCTAACATATAACATATCTCCCATAATTATCCATTCATCCATTCATAGTCTAACTTATTACCGAAGGGAAACATGCAATTAATCTCATCACATAACACATATATTATCGTGGTTCAGCCCCTCCTGGGCTATGTTATCACATTAGGTTTCCTTGGGACTTTTATCCCTTAGGTTTAATTTTTTATCTTTTAGACTTTAAATTTGCTTTGTTTTTGTTTGTGTGATTTTCTTAGGTTAGCTTGAACAAATAAAGACTTGTGGTTTTGGATCATTTTTGGCCCACAAATAGATTTTAAGCCTAGGTTCATTTTATGGCTTATGGTTTTTACTCACCTCATGACTTGACACCAATCATAAACCATCCCATGATCTTTATGACTTGACAGATAACTCTTTCCACTCATACCCTTGATCCTTTCCATGTTATCCCTATGTCTGATTAAAGGTGGGTCAAATCAATTTTTTTGAAAAAAGGCGCTGCCAACTCACTAGGAGTTTCCGTAGCGCACTCTTTGTCCATTATTCCTTTCCATTATTTGTCATAATCGATTGAGTTCATGATCTACCTTGTTTTCAACACCATGGTTCATTAAAATATGGATATTAAGCTCTGGTTATCAATTTGTTTTCTAACAGTTTTGAATATTTGAATTTTCTATCAAACTCGACATTGCTGAAATCGCTAGTTCAGACTAGTTGCAGGCAATGCTACGGGATCAATTGTCAAGGCTGAATTGGAGGTTGAGGTGGACATGGTGGTTTCCTAACCGATTGCAGATCCTCCATTGTTAGTCACTTCTCTAGGTATTCCATGAGCTCTCTTCATTTCATAGAAAACTCTTGAGATATCTCCTACTTGATCTTTTGGGTAGCGCCCGATGCTGCAAATTACTCTCTCCTTCATCCATGTTTTGAAATGACTAAGACAACTGAGAGGGGGGGTGAATCAGTTGTTACTGTGCTTAAACAATTATATTCCTATTAAAATTATTATTAATCTTCTCCAAGTGATCATCAATATTATGCAAGACATGAACAACATAAATAATAAACATCAAACACACATATGATATACAAAGAGACATATATTCATGAGGAACCCATAAAGGGAGAAAACCTCTTCTTCTTTGAATGATAGGCATTATTTTTATGTTATGTACATCATCTATCTTTGAGAACCAACTCAATGTGAGGCTACCACCTCTGTTTTACAAGCTACAACTTGCTAAGAGCACCAACTCTCAAGTTTCTCTAGCACCTGCTAAAAGGAAGAACCAACTCCCTGAGTGCTCCAGCACCAACTTTCTGAGTGTTCCAGCACCAACTTCCAGTCACACAGGCACCAACATGTATAATAGAGAACAATGGTTCTCCCTTGCACCACCCTACCAACCAGGTTTTTCTGGCTGCAACCAGATGGAAGCTACATCTCCTTGTGTTCAAGAAACCACTTGAAACTCTGAGGACAACAGTCCTCCCTAGCACCACCCTACCACCCTGAAATATAAATCTTTTCTTGCTAAAATTTATTATAGTGATACAATATTTATCAATGGATTACCAGTCTCATCACTATTCTTCTACATTGCTTTTCTCTTCCTACATCAATGTCTTCCTTCTCGCATCTTCTTGTGCTTAATTTCTCGTACAGTCTGTTGTTTTCACCATTTCTTCTCTGTCCATCTTATGTTATTCATCTCTACATTTTCTCCCTCGGTTCATGTTGTGATATACCCTGCTTATAGTTCAAATACTTTTACAAAGAAACAACAACCTCTCTTTGTTACGACATTTTTTATTTCATTCCTTCTCTCATCATCTGTTACATTTTGCATCTCCAACGCTCAAGTAGGGAATCTAAAAAACACCAAGGAATCATGATTCCAATGCTCAGGAACAATGATTCAACCACTCAGGAACAATTATTCAGTTAGGGTAACTAAATCTTAACTTATCAAGAAATAACAAGATGAAACAACCCTTATATCAAATTCCATTTGATCATAACCGTTGGATTATACACGTAGATTATTTTTTATTTTTCAATGCATAACCTCCGATGTGGAGCCTAGCACTGCTATCTCCTTCCACAATATTCCACTGATGTGACCTTGGGCAATGCTCTCAAGTGACCACGTGATTGTGGGCACGACCAAAGGTGGTTTGAGGGAAATCTGCTTTTCACTCCGCAATTCACTATAGAGCTCCACGTATGCTTTCTCCAAAACCATGGTTTCAATTGCGGCCCGCTCATGAAAAATTAAGACCCGAGCATGTTCTGACCCCACAACATGAAGGGACCGTCGATCTCATGATCTTGATGGTGCTCCTAAAATCATGGTTTAGATCTGTCCTTTCAAGTTCTGCGGATCAGATCTAACCTTCCTAAATCAACGGCTATGATTTACTTCATGATCCAGGCTCTGAGAGTTTCAAATATCGAACCTTGCTTTCCTTTGTACGCCAATATTCTAGCGTCGATAATCTACAGACACCTATCCTTCTTAATCGATGGCTCTGCCTCTACTTCGAGAATTTGACCTTTCAACTAGATCAACGATTTTGTGGCCCCTTACTCGATTCAACGGTCGAGATCTCCTTCACTACTCCGGGATTAGGCAATTTCAATTCTCAAACTTCACTCTCTCCCAGAACGCTTTTAGCCAGAGTCCACAGATTCCTGCCACATTTCCTCCTCAAATAAATGGTCCTTGTTCACTTCGGCTCTTCGCAGCTTCGGCTCTTCGGCACTTCGGCCCTTCGCGACTTCTATCCTTCATCACTTCAGCTCTTTACGACTTCGACTCTTCGTCCCTTCGGCACTATGTCCCTTTGTGACTTCGGTCCTTCCACACTTTGGCTCTTCGTGAATTCGATCCTTCAGCACTTTGCGACTTCGACACTTCGGCCCTTCACAACTTCAACCTTCAGGACTTCGAAGCTTTTGTCATTTATTTGTGGTGAAACTGTTGAAGTAAATATCCCAGAGTGACGTAACATTACACACGTCACCTGTTTACCTGGCATAGGCTGAGTGGTTGCCACATGTCACTTGTTGATGTGGTCTACCACATGTCCTTTCTGATGTGGTATGCCACATGTCCTTGCTGACATGGTATTCCACATGTCCTTGTTGACGAGGTCTGCCACATGTCCATGAATCAGATGGTTGAGGCTTACTTCAGGTATTTACCCAGAGTCCACATATTTACGCCACGTCTCTTCTAGATCAGATGAACCAGATCCACTTTGGATGATCCAATGCTTGAGATTTACTCTGGACGCTCTGACGACTGAGGTCTATTTCAGATGATCAGACAATTGATATTTACTTTGTCTCTCCGGCTCTCTGGGCTTTAGGAATTTCAAATCTCAAACTTAAACTTCTCAAAGTGATTTCTCCAGAGCTCACGATCCATCACCATGTACCCCTCTGGATCTGACGGTTGAAATTTAATCTGTCTCTCTGGCTCTTCGAGCTTTGGGAATTTCAATTCTCAACTGGAAATTATTGAAGTGATATTTCTTCGGAGCTCACGATCTATCACCACATACCTCTCTAGATCTGATGGTTGAAATTTACTCCGGCTCTCTGGCTCTCAGGGCTTCGGGGATTTCAAATCTCAAACTGAAAAATCTTGAAGTGAGATTTTTCTGGAGCGTAACCTCCTCACATCTTTAGACCCAAAACAAATGATGTGCATTTGATTAAGATATTAGATCAACAACTTGATCTGTATGTGATGCATCTTTGCCTTGGATTTAATCCAACAACTCTCCATCTTTTTTTATCCTATCCTTCCATTTATTTCGATCCGACGACTGAAGAAAATTTGGGTGATCGAGATCTCAGATCTCATCCCTTTCTTATCCTATCCTTCCACTTAAATCAATCCTACTATCGTGAAGACTCTCGAAGCATATCCATGATCAAGGATTTGATCCTGATCACATTTGTGTACTATGCTTTCCCTTTTTAACTTTGATCTCTGCATATTATTCGCTTCTCCTCTTGAGCTTATGCTTTTCCTGTTTTCCACTGTCCCTGTTATTATTGGAATCAATGACAAGCACACGCTTCCTGTAAAACATGCCAACAATATCCCCCTTTGGCATTGATGGAAACCCTAAAAGGCTTAATTATTCTACGTAGACCTCCAACTGTAGCATCCAGACCACACCTTTTCTCCCCCTTTGACATCAATGTCAAAGAAAACATGCTCCCCTTGAGCTATTGCAACACTTTTTCAGAGGTATCAGATATTCAACCAACACATACTCCCCCTGACAGGATGGACTCTCTTAGGTGAGAGAAGGGATGACACCCATCTTTTGACGGAGATATTCAAATGGTGTGATGGCTAGGGGTTTAGTAAAGATGTCTGCAATTTGTTCTATGGAAGGAATATAATTGAGCTAAAAAAATTTGTCTGTAACATGCTCTTTGATAAAATGATACTTTATTGGTATATGCTTCATTTC
This sequence comes from Picea mariana, assembly GCA_032191745.1. NCBI lineage: Eukaryota > Viridiplantae > Streptophyta > Pinopsida > Pinales > Pinaceae > Picea > Picea mariana. The sequence goes on from JASDQU010099748.1 coordinate 609,416, forward strand.
TTAATGGAGAACAGGATTCTTCGAGACACTAATCGCACTGGTGTTATCACAATGAAGCGGAATGGGATCAGTATAAGTTATCTTCAAATCTTCAAGAGTTTGTATCATCCATAATATCTGAGTGCAGCAGGTAGTAGCAGCAATGTAATCTACCTCTGTAGTTGATAATGAAATAGATCCCTGCTTCTTAATAATCCATGCTACTAATGAATTACCTAAGAAGAATGTGCCTCTACTGGTGCTCTTTCTCTCATCCAAACAGTTTTCCCAATCAAAATCTAAATATGCAATTAATTGAAATTTTTGTTTTGTAGGATACTAAAGACCATAAGTCATTGTACCCTTCCAATATTTTAATATCCTCTTGACAAATTCTAAATGACTTATTTTAGGAATAGACTGATAACTACCTACCATTCCAACAAATTTTATTATATCAGGATGGGATGTTGTGATGTACAAAAGACTTCCTATCATTGATCGATATGTTCTTTGATCAACATCAAGTGAAATATCATCTTTACTAATCTTGCAACCAACCTCCATAGGTGTACTAACAGGAGAGGAATATTCCATCTGAAACTTCTTCAACATCTCTTTCAAATACTTTTCTTGAGAGATAAATAGCTCTGCAGAACTTTGATTGATTTGTAAACCAAGAAAATATGACAGTTCTCCTATCAAGGACATCTCAAACTCAGACTGAATTGAATTAGCAACCACTTAACTGAAGAGTCATTAGTGCATCAAAAAATAATGTCATCTACATAAACCAAAACAACTAATAAATCATCACCTTCAGACATAATGTATAGATTACTATCAACAATACCTTTCATGAATCCTTTTTCCTGTAGAAATTTGTCCAGTCTATAATACCAGGTTCATGGTACCTGTTTCAGTCCATATAATGCCTTTTTCAACTTATAGACATAGTCAGGATTATCTGTCAGTGAAAATCCTTTAGGTTTCTCCACATATACTTCTTCTTCTAGATCTCCATTAAGAAATTTTGACTTAACATCCATCTGATATACTTTAAAGTTCTTATGACATGGATAGGAAAGAAATATTTTGATGGCTTCCAATCTTTCCATTGGTGCAAAGGTTTCATCAAAATCATGTCCTTCAACTTGTGCATACCCCTTACAGACCAATCTAGATTTATTCTTAACAATTTTTCCTTGTTCATTCATTTTATTCTTAAACACCCATTTGGAGCTAATTACATTCTTATCTGTAGGTGTAGGAACAAGCTCCCAAGTACTGTTCTTCTCAATATGATCCAGTTCATCATTCATTGATTTTAAATAGTTTACATATTTACTAGCTTCATTAAAGTTCTTGGGTTCCACCATGGATATAAAGGCTATATGTGATTTCTTAGTGTCTTGTATTATCCTTCTCCCGGTTTGTACACCTTTGTCTTTCTCACCAATTATCTGAATTGCAGGATGATTCTTTTGATTAATTTTGGAGGGAGTATTTGATATTGTCTATTGATTTGAGTTTGCCTGAGTATTTTTATCTTCATCTGACTCAGAGTCTTCTTTTTCTGATTCTTGGACATGTTCATCTTCAACTTCAACTATATCCTTTGTTGTTGTTTCAATGCTTCTTACATCTCATGCCAAGATTTCTTCATCAACTTTTATGTTAATACAATCAACCAATTTATGCAGCCTCTTATTATAACATCTGTATCCTTTATTTTTTGTAGCATGCCCTAAGAATATACCTTCATCAACCCTATCATCATATTTTCCAAGATTTTCATCATTATTCTTGATATAACACTTACTCCCAAAGACTTTAAAATGCTTGATTGAAGCAGGTTTTCCAAATCATAGTTCATGAGGAGTCTTGTCACTTTGTGGCCTGAGATGAGCTTTGTTAAGAATATGTATAGTTGTATGAATTGATTCTACCCAATATGTCTGAGCAATAATCTTTCCATTCATCATTGATCTTGCCATCTACTGATCTGATCTGTTTTGCCTCTCAACTACTCCATTTTGCTGTGGAGTCCTTGGAATAGTATACTCTCTTTTGATCCCATGTTTATCACAAAACTCTTTGAAGTATTCTGAACTAAACTCTCCTTGTTTGTCAGACCTTACTGCCTTCAATCTTTTTCTTGTTTGATTCTCAGCCAGAGCCTTAAACACTTCGAATTTTTCAAATGCTTCGGATTTTTCTTTAAGAAAGGAAACCCATGTAAGTCTAGAATAATCATCAATAATCAACATGAAGTAATTTTATTTTCCCGTACCTTCCTTCCTTGATGGTCCACATAAATCCATATGTACTAACTAAAGAGGTTTCTCTGCTGATGCAAAGTTATTAGATTTAAACTGGTCTGAGTAAGCTTTCCTATTTAGCAAGGTTTGTATACATAATCATATGGATTTGATATTTTTGGAAGATATTTCACTAGCCCACTATTTCTAAGTTTGATTAGATGATAAAAATTTATGTATCCAAGTCTCCTATGCCATAACCAACTTTCATCATACTTGCTTAAGTAACATTCTTTATTTTCTTCTTTCAAAACATAGACATTGTTTTCTGTTCTTATGCCTTTTGCAATCAATTGTCCTGAATTCATAGATTGTATTTTACAATCTTTAGAAGTGAAAACAACTTTACATCCTCTGTCATAAAATTCACTAACACTAAGAAGATTATGTTTTATACCATCTACAAACACCAAATTTTGAGCTTTCCCTTTTCCATTACTTAGACTTACCATTCCTTTACCTTTGATTTTTCGTGGTGCATCATTTCCAAAGGTTACATTTCCTAATTTTTTTTCACTTAGTGAAAGAAACTTAATTTTGTCTCCAGTCATATGTTTGGAACATCCACTGTCAATATATTAGGGGTTCTTTTGTCTTTGAGATGAAAGTACTAGACCACATTTTTCACTATCTTTCTTTTTCCATGTGTTGGCATTTCTAGCTAAGGGTTTTATCCTTGGATATGCTTTATAATTCTTCAGATCACAATTTGCAGCTTTTTGGCTGAAGTTATGACAATTATAGCATTTGATCTCATTGTTTAATAGGTCAAAGTGATTGGTGCAACTTTGTCTACTCATTGGTTGTTTAGTTCTATGTTGCAAATATTTTTTATTTCTTGATCTCCTTAGTTGTATGTCTCTAAACGTAATTTGACAATTTGCAATATTATGACCAAAATTATAGTAAAAACAGTAACCATGGAAGAAATTTTGGTACCTGAAGTATGGTATTCTTCTTGGCATTTGTTGCTCCATCTTCTGATATCTTTGTTTTTTATCAGGGATCATCTTGTCTTTATTATCTTTTGGTGGCAGAGTAATCACATGGCTTGATTGTCTGCTGACTTGGAACTTGATCATCTTTACTGGGTCTTTGCTTTATGTATGTTTTTTGCTTGAACCACTTAAATAGCCTAAACTAGTCTTCAACAAAGGAGATCTCGGTTTTCTCATAATGTCGTTTAGTTCTGTTAAGGCTTTAATTCTTGGAAGATTTTGGAGATACAATGCTTTAAAGTTCTCCATCTCTTTTCTGGTTTTTACTACCTCTTCTTCCAAGGCTTCACATCTTGCCTTCTTCTCTGATAACTATTGTTTCATAATGTCCTCTATTTTATTTGCCTCTTCTAATTTCACTTTTAGCGAGCAAGGTCTTCATCAAGTTTTTACTGTCTTTCTTGAACTACATCAACAATTGTTTTTGCTTTTTCTTCTTAAATCTGAGCCTAACAATTTCTTCTATGGCACTAATCAGTTCTCCTTCCAGGTCAACCACAACTTCTTAATCATTAACATCACTTCCTGTTCTTTTATTATCATAATTATCTTTGGCCATAAGCATAAAGTCATTAACCTTATTTTCACAAGAAGAATCACTATCTGTGTCTCCTAAAGAGTCATCATTGTTTACACATAAACTTTTCTTTTTATCAAATCTCTTGGATTTGTACCTATCTTCACCTTTAGAGTTCTTGTCCTTCTTCTTGTGTGGACACTTAGATGCAAAGTGACCTATCTTTCCACAGTTAAAACATTTGAAGGGCAATTTGCCTTGGTACTTTCCTGATCCTTTCTTTAGTCTTCTCACAAATTTTGCTTCAATTTCATCAGGCTCAGAATCCTCATTTTTATCTTCTTTAAATTATGCTTCTATAGAGGTAGGTTTATCTTTACTAATCCTCATTTTATAAGAATTTAGAGTTCCTAGAAGTTGATCAATAGACAAAATCTTAAGATCATTCACTTCTTCTATTGCAAAAACTTTTGGATTAAATCTATTAGGCAGAGATCTTAAAATCTTCTGAACTAAAAATTCATATTCAATCTTATCACCAAGACCCTTCATGACATTCACAAGCTCCTCAACTCTTAAGAAATATATACTAATTGTTTCGTCCTCATTGATATTTATTTGTTCAAACTTCGATATATATGTCTAAAGTTTGGCATCTTTTACTTTCTCATTTCCTTCATAACTACTAATGAGTCTATCTCACATCTCTTTGGAAGAATCAAGATGCATTACCTTTACAAATTCATCTTCAGCAAGCTCACTCAAGATAGCATTCATTTCCTTTTCATTGAATCTAAATTCTAACTTATTATCTTTGGAATTTAGCATGACAAGTTTTGTATATCCAGTCTCTACAACATCCCAAACATCAGCACCTAAGGCCATTATGTATGTTCTCATTCTAACCTTCCAGAAAGAAAAAATTGTTCCATCAAACAGAGGGGGATTATTGGTTGAAGTTCCTTCATGACTTGTCATGTTTAAGATTACTAATCTACCTTTAGCTAAAAGGAATCGGCTCTTACACCAATTGTTGAAATTAATAAGACAACTGANTTAAACAATTATATGCCTATTAAAATTATTATTAATCTTCTCCAAGTGATCATCAATATTATGCAAGACACAAACAAAATAAACAATAAACATCAATCACACATATGATATACACAGAGACAGATATTCATGAGGAAACCCATAAAGGGAGAAAACCTCTTCTTCTTCGAATGATAGGCAGTATTTTTATGTTCTGTACATTATCTATCTTTGAGCACCAACTCAATGTGAGGCTACCACCTCTATTTTACAAGCTGCAACTTGCTGAGAGAACCAACTCTTTGGTTTCTATAGCACCCACTAGAAGGAAGCACCAACTCCTTGAGTGTTCCAACACCAACTGGATGGAAGCAACAACTTCCTGAGTGTTCCAACACCAACTTGCAGTCACACAGGAACAAACATGTATAATAGAGAACAATGGTTCTCCCTTGCACCACCCTACCACCATAGTTTTTATGGCTGCAACTAGATGGAAGCTACAACTCTCTGTGTTCAAGCACCCACTTGAAACTCTGAGGACAATAGTACTCCCTAGCACCACCCTACCACCCTAAAATATAAATCTTTGCTTGCTAAAACTTATTACAATGATACAATATTTATCAATGGCTTACCAGTCTCATCATTGTTCTGTTACATTGCTATGCTCTGCCTGCAGCAGTGTCTTCCTGCTCGCATCTTCTTGCACTTAAGTTCTCATACAATCTGTTGTTTTCACCATCTCTGCTATGTCCAGTTTATGTTCTTCATCCTTTCATTTTCTCCCTCAGTTCATGCTGTGATATACCTTTCTTAGAGTTCAACTACTTTTTACAAAGAAACAACAACCTCTCTCTATCACGACATTTTTCTTTTATTCCTGCTCTCATCATCTGTTACATTCCTCATCTCCAATGCTCAAGTCAAGAATCTAAAAAACACTAAGGAATCATGATTCCAATGCTCATGAACAATGATTCAACCATGCAGGAATAATGATTCAGTTAGGATAACTGAATCGTAATTGATCAAGAAATCATGAGATGAAACTGCAACCCTTTGATCAAATTCTGTTTGATCAACGTCGTTGGATTATACACGTAGATTCTTTTTTATTTTTTCAATGCGTAAGCTCTGATGCGGAGACTAGAAGCGCTAGATCCTTCCTCAATATTTTGTTGATGTGACCTTGGGCGATACTCTCATGTGACCACGTGATTGCGAGCGTGGCCAAAGGTGGTTTGGGGGAAATCCATTTTTTGCCCCGCAATTCACTACAGAGATCCACGTATGATTTCTCCAAAACCATGCTTTAGATTGTGGCCCACTCACAAATAGTTAAGACCCGAGCATGTTCTAGCCCGGCAATGCAACGGGACCATCGATCTCACGATATTGACGGTGCTCCTGAACTGACAGTTTAGATCTGTCCTTTCAAGTTCTGCGGATCATATTTAACCTTCCTAAACCAACGACTATGATTTACGTCATGATCTGGGATCCAAGAATTTCATATCTCAAACCCTACTTTCCTCCGTATGCCAATCTTCCAGAGTCAATGATCTGGGAACACTTGTCCTTCATAATTGAAGGCTCTGCCTCTACTTCGGGAATTTGACCTTTCAACTAGATCAATGGTTCTGCAGCCCCCTACTTGATTCAATGGTCGATATCTCCTTCACTAATTCGGGCTTCGACGATTTCAATTCTCAACCTTCATGCTCTCCCAAAATGCTTTTAGCCGGAGTCCACAGATTCCTGCCACATGTACTCCTCAAATCAATGGTCCTTGTTCACTTCATCTCTTCACAAATTCGTCTCTTCGACCGTTCACGACTTTGGTCCTTCGACACTTTGAATCTGCGCAACTTCGGTACTACATCCCTTCGCGACTTTGGTCGTTCAGCTCTTCGCAACTTCGGCACTTCGGCCTTTGGGACTTCCAAGATTTTGTCATTTGTTGTGGTGAAAATCTCGAAGTAAATATACCAGAGTGACATAACTTTACACAGGTCATCTGTTGACTTGGCAAGGGCCGAGTAGTTTCCATGTGTCACTCGCTGGCGTGGTCTGCGAAATGTCCTTGTTGACATGGTCTACCACATGTCCTTGCTGACATGGTCTGCAACATGTCCTTGCTGACGAGGTCTGCCACATGTCCTTGAATCAAATGGTTGAGGCATACTTTGGGTATTTAACCAGAGTCCACATATTTACGCCATGTCTCTTCTGGATCAGATGGCCCAGATCCACTTCGGATGATTCAACGCTTGAGATTTACTCTGGACAATATGACGACTAAGGTATATTTCGGATGATCGGACGATCGAGATTTACTTCGGATCTCTGGCTCTTCAGGATTCAGGAATTTCAAATATCAAACTTAAACTTCTCGAAGTGATTTCTCTGAAGCTCATGATCCGTCACCACATATCCCTCTGGATCTGATGATTGAAATTTACTATGGCTCTTTAGCTCTCTAGGCTTCAAGAATTTTCGTTCTCAACTATAAATTCTTGAAGTGAGATTTCTCCGGAGCTCATGATCCTTCACCACGTATCCCTCTGGATTCGATGTTTTAAATTTACTCTGGCTCTCCGGCTCTCCAGGCTTCGGGGATTTCAAATCTCAAACTGAAAAATCTTAAAGTGAGATTTTTTTGGAGAGTAACTTCCTCGCATCTTTAGACCCAAAACAAATGATATTCGTTTGATAAAGATCTTAGATCTGTTGGGTATGTGTTATATTCTTTGCATGATTAGTAGTGTCTGAGCGTATGTGTTGGGTGCGTAGGGGTCCGAGGGCAGCGCCCCTAGAAAAAAAAAAATCTGCCTCGGGAAACATGTCATGTATTTAGGTGGTTTTTTTGGCACATGGTTTTTGCCGATGGTTTTCTATTTTCGGTTAAGGAATTAGGGTTTTGCACTAATCCAGGTCATTGGGTTAGGGTTTTGGATGTTGCTAGCTCCTATATGTATATTGTATTGTAAACAATGTAACACAAGGTATGAAAATAATATATGCTGGTTTTCCCGGTTTGGGTTTCCAGGGGAAAAATCTCTGTGTAATGTTTGCATTTGCCATTGTATCTTTTCTATTCTTTTCTGAATATCTATTTACCGTAAAGAATACAAGGTTAGAATTTACATTTGGTATCATAAATTTATTGGCTTCAGGGGGACGCCTTTGTCGTCAAGGGTTTGGCTCGGGACTGTGATAAGCCTTGTTACAGTGGGAGATCTGCGGTATTGTTTTTTAGGTGAAAAGAAATGGCAAGCAATTCGAAGATGGAGATCGATAAATTTAATGGGAAAATATTTGAGTTGTGGAAGCTCACGATGGAATATCTTTTGGTGGACAGAGATCAGTGGATCGCGGTAGATCCAGGTACTGCACCTACAGGAACTTCTGCAGATGACTGGAAAAAAATGGATCGGAAGGCAAAGAGAACAATTCGACTGTGTCTCTCCGATTCAGTATCTCTGAATGTGTCAAAGGAAGCTACAACTAAGGATTTATGGGAAAAATTGGGGAAGTTGTATCAGTCTAAGTCCCTGGTAAATAAACTATTCCTAAGAAAGAAGTTGTATAACTTGAGGATGAGAGATGGAGACTCGGTGGCAGAGCATTTGAATGCCTTCAATACTGTGGTAAGTCAGTTAGTATCTGTTGATATTAAAATTTCAGATGAAGATAAATGTATCATTTTGTTGTTTTCTTTACCAGACTCGCGGGATAGTCTGGTTGTGGCCATAGGTAGTAATGCAACTTCTTTGAAGTTTGAAGAAGTGGTCTCATCCTTGTTGTCAAAGGAGATGAGACAAAAGAATATGGAAGGACATAGCACATAAGCATTATTTGCAAGAGGACGTTCCAAGGAAAGAAATAGATCTAATTTCTCAAGTGGGAGATCTAAGTCTAAGGGTAGATCTGAATCTCTTGGAAAGTTTGTAAGGGTATGTTGGAGGTGTNAGTTGAGAAAAAGAAGGGATCTAAAGAATCTTCTTCTACAGAAGAAAAGACCTCCAAGGAAGAAGGAGGGGATGTGTACTTGGCCTCTTCAAGCACACATGCAGATCATGAGGCATGGTTGATTGAATCAGGTGCATCTTTTCATGTGACTCCCCACAGGGAGTGGTTCTACGAATATGAAGAGTATGATGGAGGTAATGTTTTCTTAGGTAATGATTTGACAACCAAAATCATAGGAAGAGGAAAGGTCAAGTTGATACTCATAGATGGAAGGATTAGAACACTGTCTGGTGTTCTACACATCCCAGGTATGGATAGAAATTTGATTTCTGTAAGCAAAATGGAAGATGCAGGGGTAAAAACAATTTTTGAAAAGGGAACTTACAGGATAGTTCGAGGAGCAATGGTGTTGATGAAGGGAGTTCACTTTGGAACTCTATATAAGCTACTAGGAAGCACTATTAGTGATGGGTGTAATATTTCCATTGTTCCTGATATTGGAGTTGAAGAAGAAATAACTCCTACAGTCTCTGGGGAAAAGGTTATGCTGTGGCATCAAAGACTAGGGTATATCGGAGAGAAGGGTCTTTGACTACTACATGGTAAAGGTATGGTTGAAGGTATGTCTAACTGTTCTCTCGATTTTGATTTCTGTGAACATTGTCTATATGGGAAGCAGAATCGGGTAAGGTTCCCCTCTGGTGCAACGAGGGAAGAAGGAATTTTACAACTAGTTCACAATGATGTTTTTGGACCTGTGTCGGTCCCATCATTGGGAAAATCTGTGTACTATGTCTCATTTATAGATGACTTCTCAAGGAAAACTTGGATATATTTCCTCATAAAGAAATCTGAAGTCTTTGACAGGTTTAAAGAGTTTAAGGCTCTTGTTGAGAATCAAACAGAGAAAAGAATTAAGGTGCTGAGAATAGATAATGGTGGAGAGTTCTACGGGAATGAATTTGAAGAATTTTGTAAGAAGTGTGGTATAGCAAGGGAGAAGACTACTCCATATACACCTCAACAGAATGGAGTTGCAGAAAGGATGAACATGATGTTGATGGAAAAAGCAAGGTGCATACTCAGTGGTGTCCGGTTTGGGCAAGAATTCTGGGCAGAGGCAGTGGGTACTGCATGTTATTTGGTCAACAGATCACCCTCATCAACGTTGGGTGACAAGAGGTATATGGACTTGTAAGGAACCTTTTCTCACACATCTTAAGGTATTTGGCTGCAATGCATATGTTCATGTTCCAAAGGAAAACAGGAGTAAGCTGGATAAGAAGGCTGAAAAAAGTATATTTATTGGATATAAAGATGGTCTCGAAGGTTATAAGCTTTGGAACCCAGAAACTAAGAAGGTGGTGTATAGCCGAGATGTGGTATTTAGAGAAATGAAGGATGTTGTTAAACAGAAAGTCCTACCAAGTAAGGAAGAGCCAAAGAAGATAGAGTTTGATTTAAAGGATGATGAAGCAAACTCTACAGAAGAAAATGAATCAGAAGAAGAAGATCCTCATACTCCAGTATTGAGGAGATCGGATCGAGAAAGAAGGATACCGGAAAGGTATAGTCCATCTGATTTTCATTCAAATTTTTCTTTGTCTATTACTGATGATGATCCTAGAACTATCAGGGAGGCAGTGGATTCATAGCCTGGTGGAAATCTATGGAAAAGGGCCATGGAAGAAGAAATGGCATCTTTGGATAATAATGAGGCTTGGGATCTAGTGGAGTTGCCAACTGGAAGAAACCCCATTGGCAGCAAATGGATATTTAAAAAGAAGCTGAATGCAGAAGGAAAAGTGGAGAAATACAAAGCTCAGTTAGTAGCAAAGGGTTATTCCCAGGTTGAGGGAATTGATTTTGGTGAGATTTTTTCTCCTGTTGCCAAGTTAACCTCTATAAGATTTTTGTTATTTGTTGCTGCTGCATTTGATTTTGAAGTAGAACAGATGGATGTAAAGACAACATTCCTGCATGGGGATCTGGAAGAAGAAATATTTATGAAGCAACCAGAAGGTTATGCTGTGAAAGGAAATAAGGAGCTGGTATGCAAGCTGAAAAAGTCCCTGTATGGTTTAAAACAATCACCAAGGATGTGGTATCAAAAATTTGATACTTATATGCTGAGACCTAGTTTCACAAGAAGCAAAGAGGATCATTGTGTGTATTCTAAATTAATTGGTGATCATTTGATTTATTTGGTCTTGTATGTGGATGATATGTTGCTGATAGGAAACAACAAGGAGATTATCCAGGATGTGAAAACTCAGTTGTCCTCTAAATTCGATATGAAGGATCTTGGTGCTTCAAATTTCATTTTGGGCATGGAAATTAAAAGAGATCGAAAAGGGAGGAAACTCTGGTTAAATCAGAGAAAAAATGTCGAGAAAATTTTGCAACGGTTTAATATGCAGGAATGTAAACCGGTCAAGGTTCCTATTCCTGTTGGTGTAAAGTTATATGCGGATCAGTGTCCCAAGACACATGAAGAAGAAGAGGACATGTCTCATGTTCCATATGCAAGTGCAGTTGGCAGTTTGATGTATGCAATGGTCAGCACTAGACCGAACATTTCACATGCAGTGGGAGTTTTGAGCAGGTATATGTCAAAACTAGGGAAGGAGCATTGGACAACAGTAAAAAGGGTTTTCAGGTATTTGTGTGGCACTGCTAGCTATGGATTATGCTATGAAGGAAGACCGGGATTGGACAGAGTGGTCAATATACATGGCTTTGTGGATGCAGACTGGGCTAGAGATTTGGATCGTAGGAGATCTACAAGCGGGTATGTGTTTAACCTGTTTGGAGGAACAATAAGTTGGATGAGCAAAAGACAGGTTGTAGTGGCACTTTCAACTACAGAATCTAAATACATGGCAGCCACTCATGCAAGTAAGGAAGTAGTATGGTTACAAAGATTGTGTTCAAGTATTGGGTTGGTACAACAAGTTGTAAGGATAGAGTGTGATAGTCAGAGTGCAATTTTTCTGGCAAAGAACCCTGCTTATCATTTCAAAGACAAAGCACATTGATGTTCAATATCACTTTGTGAGAGACATGATTGAAGAAAAGAAAGTATCATTGATGAAGGTGGACACTTTGAAGAATGTTCTAGACTCATTAACAAAATATGTGAGCACTGAGAAGTTCTCTTGGTGTAGAGGATCCATGGGCATTGCTACCCTAGATTTTTGACTATGTAACCCTGTAACCCCCTGTGTGCAAAGAAAAAACAAGTGGGAGAATGTTGGGTATGTGTTATATTCTTTACATGAGTAGTAGTTTCTGAGCGCATGTGTCGGGCGCACAGGGGGGCAGAGCCCCCCGCGCGGGGGTCCGAGGGCAGCGCCCCCGGAAAAAAAAAATTTATGCCTCGAGAAACATGTCATGTATTTAGGTGGTTTTTTTGGCACATGGTTTTTGCCGATGGTTTTCTATTTTCGGTTAAGGAATTAGGGTTTTTCACTAATCCAGGTCATTGGGTTAGGGTTTTGGATGCCGCTGGCTCCTATATGTATATTGTATTGTAAACACTGTAACACAAGGTATGACTATAATATATGTTGGTTTTCTCGGTTTGGGTTTCCAGGGGAAAAATCTCTGTGTAATGTTTTCATTTGCCATTGTATCTTTTCTATTTTTTTCTGAATATCTGTTTACAGTAGACATTGTACAAGGTTATAACTTACAAGATCAATGACTTGATCTATCTACGATGCATCTTTTCCTTGGATTAAATCCAATGCCTCTGCATCTTTTCTTATCCTATCCTTTCATTTATTTCGATCCGATGGATGATAGAAATTCGAGTGATCAAGATCTCAGATCTCAACCCTTGCTTATCCTATCCTTCCACTTAAATCAATCTGACTGTCATGAAGACTCTTGAAGTAAATCCATGATCAAGGATTTGATCCTGATCACATTTTTGTACTGCGCTTTCCCTTCTGAGCTTTGATCTCTTCATACTGCTCACTTCTCCTCCTGATCTTATGATTTTCCTATTTGTCATCGTTGTTGTTGTTATTTCCATCAGTGACAAGCACACACTTCCTGTAAAACATTCCAACACCATTTTAATATATAGCTTCCCTCCCACAGAATTTGCATCCATTGTCACCTGGTTTTCAACTATTGAAGAGGCCAATTCTTTTTGCTCCTAAGTATTGAGTACCTGTGCAGTCACCTATTCCTTGTGTGCGCACTATGCTACAGAAAGACATTGTTGAAGCCTTGCTGCATATCCCTTGTTTTCCCTATGTTGTTTTTTATTTGTATTGGAGTGTTACCTATTGGTATTCAAAGACCCCTAGAATATCTTTTTATTTCACTATATCATCACTCTTTCATCTTGAGATCTACTGACAGTAAAGGAAAATTGTAGTCCCTACCTTTCCAAAGATTTGATAACCATGGTGTGGTGAGATAAGTTGAGCAACGCATCCCTGCCTTCCTTTACTGAGAGTCTTTTTCTCCTAATTTTTAAAGAAAGGCAATCAAACCAGTATTTTGTTAAATCAAGGTGAGTTAGAGGAAAATCATGGGAGAGAGGAGTCATTATCCACTATCATTTTCTCATTGAAATCTGCCTTTGTTTGCTTCCTTACCCTTCATTACACCACAACCTTTGATCCCTTGTATTTACCCATGGAGACACCTCAGAAGAAGAAATCTCACAAGGGAGGAAGTGTGGTCAGGACTAAATCCTCATACATGCACCTATTTGATGTTGATTTGATGGTCAAGGAGGTTTTTCAAAGGGTGGGTTGCCTCTCTTTTTTCCAAAACATGCAGAGGGGACATCTTGAAGTGGCAAGTCAATTTTCCTTACATTTTGATGGCCTTAAGACTAAGGTGGGAGACCTTGAGTTTGAGGTATCTGAAGCCTCTATTGCAACAACCACATGGATTCCTAATACTGGTGAAAGATGGTTTAAATCCATGACTTTAAATGTTGTATTCTCCAAGGGCTTCCTCAAACCATATTATCAGATAGACAATTTGTCCAAGGGAGTGCCTAGAAGCCATCTAGTTGAAGAGTTTTACAAAATGTTGAAGATCATCCAGAGATACTTTAAATTTGAGGGAAGGTTTAACATGTTATACCAGTACCATATAAGGCTTTTGCTTCATTTTAATGGTAAATATGCAATAAATTTCCCTTTATACCTTTTGAGGAGCATGGGGAAGATGTCTGATAGAGTCCAATCCAAGTCCAATGTTGTGGACAGTAGTGTCTTTCACTCTGTATTGATCAGGATGTTGGTGATGGAAGAATTGAAGAAGAAGAACATTCCTTGGTAGCAGTTCATTGTTTCTACTCACATGTAGTTTGACATAGCTTCTACTCCTTAGTCAAATATGTAGAGTCCTTTTCCATCTACTAGTGTTTCTCCAACAGGAACAAGAAAGAAAAGAAAGAGAAAATCCATTGCTCAAGACAAAGAAGTCATTAAGGAAATTGAAGAGGAAGAGAGGGAGGTTTATCATTCTCCACAAAGAGAATTTTCACCTCCTCCTTCACCTGAATTAGAATAAGTCCTTTCATACACCAAAGCCACAACCAAGAAGGGAAGAAAATTGCATTTCTCTTCACCTACTCCAGCAGCTAGCATAAAAGTCAGGAAGCCTTTTACTAGATCATCAACTCTCAAGGAGGATGTTACAGAAGTCCTACTGAAGGTTTCAATTCGAAAGAAAAAGAAAGATAAGGGAAACGACATTGAGAATACTATTGAGGTGATAGACAAAGCCCTTGTGTAGCAGAAATACGAAGGTGAAGCCATGAAGAAACCTATTGAGGTTATCAACATCAGCACTACACCTAGAAATCACACTTTCAAAAGATTGATTAGACAGCTCAGGGAGGCTAGGAAGAAGGTTGCTCCTTTGAAAGAAGAAAGTTTATCTGGGAGAATTAAGATGAAAGAGATTATGGATATGTACATTAACACCCTTGAACTAGCAATATTTTCAGCAAGAAGAGTTCTGCCTCTCCATAAGAAACTTAGGAACCTCTATAGGAAAAACAGAGGATTTCAGTCTCAAAATAGAAAACTCAAGGAAGAATTGCAACACTTCAAGGATGAATTGGCCCAGAGGAACTTGAATGTTCTGGTAGAAGATACCATTGAAAGAGAAGAACCCATAGTGAAGAAGAGCACACCTGCAGTCAAGAAGACTATCCATGCAAAAGAAAAACATGTTGTAATGTTCAAAGGGAGCTCTCCTTCAACAAGGAGGAGTGCTAGGTTGATGAAATAGTTGGGGATATAAGCTCCACTTTTGTGGGTGGTCTATTTTTGCAAAAGTGATCAAGAAAGTAATAATTTTTTTCACCTATACAGGCACCTACATGATTCTAACATATCAGCTAAAGTTTTTGTGCTTTCTAAAGGATTGGTCTCATCACACAGAAAAAGCACATACCTTTCGTAGCGCCATGGTGTTGTGGAATCGTCTATATAGCATGTCCTGCAATTTTTCCACCCAAAATGCTACGAAATATGCTAGCCGAAGTACACAGTAGTGCTAAAATTTCTACAGAATGCTACGAAATCTTCTTAGACTGTGTCACAGTGGCGCTACCAAATCCACATATTTGTTTTGATGATGGATGCGACCAATTCTGCAGGACCATTTCACTGATGGCACTACCAATTATGTAAAGGCTATTTGAGGTGTGGCACTACCAAATCGGAGAGGCTGATTTGGGAGGCATGCTATGAAATTGCACACAGTGATTACACAGGGTCGACACTACGAAAACTGCAGGCCTATTTTGAAGAAGGCTCTATGAAATGTGCAGAGTTATTTTTCATGGGAGCTGCAGAACTTGCTACCCAATGCACTACTGGATGGCGCTACGAACTGGCACCTGGAATAAAGGGATTCAAATTCATCACTCTTTTGGGTGGATGATGATGTGGAAGAGATAAATGATCATAGGTGGCAGCATGGTGAAAACATACAACCCCTGGAGGACACTTGGCAATGGAAAGGAATGTGCCACAAGGGAGACAATGTCATTTAAATGTTGTTGGATTGGTTGCCAACATGTTTCCTTTTTTGTAGTAGTTTGTTAAATAGATGTTAGCACATGTGTTAGATTGATAACTGTTTTTGGAGAATCCTATGGGAAGCAGGCCAGCTCTCAACTCTAGCTATTACCTTTCATTTTTGTTATAAATACATATTCCAAATGATTAAGGGGGTTTGAATGGTTGAGTTGAGGCTCCTGTTACTGTAATACTTTTGACTAAAAAGACTGGTTCTCTGGTTATGTACTGGACTTGAGAATTTTTTATTAATAGAAGTCAGTTTCTATTATATCATCTTGTTGCCTCTTATGCTAAATTTTTCATGATTGGATTATCCACATGATATTGTTATGGTTATGTTATGATGAATGCTATATTATAAAAATACTATGATGTTTTTCATTGTTCTTTAAACTTTGAATTCAAGAAGATCTTGTATTTTGAGTTCTTCCTCCTTAAGTTGCTTGAAGATATGATGTTAATTGTAGACCTTTACATCTCCCTCACTAAGTATTCCTCCTATTCACTTTTACTCTCACTCACTCACTGAAGTTAATCAAGACCTCAATTTATTGTGCTTGTTAGCCCATATTTCTGAGTTAAAACATTGTTATTCTGAGTCTTTTCCATTTGACCTTTAAACACTCATTCACATTTACACATACTGTGATGGGTATTGGGTTTATCCTCTTTGCAATATAAGGGTGATTCTTAGTGATAACAGGATACATCCATAAAGATATGAATCTTAGGCTCTTTTATTATGGTTTCGAAATATATGGCGTCACGTGCACTACAGTTTTTGATCATACAATCACAAATAGGTTCGACGATCCCCACGAGGCTAACTTGATCACACTAGGCTCCTCAACCTACGATCTAACCATCGGGATCTTGTTTCTTTCATCTTGCATTAAAAAAACTTAGCCACCTGTACTTAGACCTCCTAGGTACTTATATATACTAATTCTCAGCTCAACAACTATTACATTCTCTTACAAAAACCCTAAACCTAATGTGGTTAGGTTTCCCTGCATGCATGCTTGCATGTTTTCCTCGCATGTGTTGTTTTTCCCTTCTTTTGTCTTTTTCCAATTCTGGGTTTTATCATCCAAAAACATTATTTCCTAAAAATAGGCCTACATCCAACAGGCCCTCAAAAATGACATGTGGCTCATCCCGAACCATCTAGGAATTGTGCATTCCCTGGACAACCTCTGCTAGGTTGTGGAACTTGTCTGCAATTTCCCTTCCTCTGACTTGGAGCTGTGTGGTGTTTTTTGTTAGTGCATCTAGTGCTTGTGTTGTGACCTCCTCTTGTATCATTATTGCACACTTTGTCTGTGCTTGTGCTATGTTCTTATTTTCCTCCTCCAACTGCATGATTATCTGTGCTAATTTCTCCTGGAGGGGTTCTATTTTCGCCTATCTCTCCTATTTTTTCTTCTACGTGTCTTTTAGATCCACCTGCAGTTTCTTTAGGTTTTGATTACCTTTCAGGTGCTCTGTGATGCTCATTGTTTTCAGTTTTTTCTTTAGCTCTTACATGATTGTACTTATCCTTCTCTCTTCTTGGCCCCATTGTTGGCCCTGCTCATCCTCATTAAACGTTGTCCTGAACCGTGTCGCTCTATCAAAAAGTCCTGATGTTGTGTTGAATTGTTCCTCCATTGTTGTTATTTAGAGTGCAGGTTCTTGTTTCCGCTACTCCCTTACCTCGGGAGGAGTTGTAGGGATCATATTTTCCTTTAATTCCTAAATATGTTGCATATAATGTTCGATGGTTTGGGAAATAATTTTGAGTTTCTCCTATGTGCTTGTGTTCTCAGTCTGTGCACTATCAGGGATGTGATTGTATATTGTTGTCACCCCCTATTCGATTTTTTCTACTTGCTCCTTTTCTTTCCTAGTTTTGAACTTGACCTGTTCAATCACCAGCTCCAATTCTTCTTTTCCATCTCTTGTTTCTCACAGTTCTGTTGTGTCTATTCTTGTGATTGTACCTCTAGTGCAACACTGAATTGGAGTATATATACAGTGCCTTGGTAGGTATTATTTCTAATACCATCTCTACCTACACCAAATATTTCAATGGTGTATGTGCTACAGTTTCATCCATTTGCAACATATCAGTAGTCAATCTAAAAATTGGACTCTCCTAGGTAATAGTTTGAACTCTATCATCCTTGTTCGACATAGTCCTTGTCGTTGTTGTTGTTGCTGCTTCAGGGAAGAATTATGTTCCCCTTTCTGGCATGTACATTGTCCTAAGCTACTCGAGGACCTGCCTTATTTCTGCTAGGATGTCTTGTATGTTTCTCCTCTGGTGTTGGGCTTCTTCAAAGTCTTCCACTGCGCGGTCTTGCACCCTTTCTTCCATGAGGTATGCATCATCCTAGGTGATCATATATTTTGGGATCTCCTCGTTCATAGGGGGCTCTGTCTCTTATGGATTGGATGTTGAGGGGGTTCCCTACATCGCAGTAGCCCCATCTCCTTGTTCTTTCTGTTGTGGGGAAATTTCCTTTTGTGTTTCCTGTGTATTCTTCTTTGACGCACTCCCCTTCTTCTGTTGCACCGAATTTTGGCTAATTTTCCCTGACTTTCTCGACTTCTTGGGAGCAACGGTGTCTACTTATGTACCCTTAGAAACTTCTTGAGCTAGGATTGGAATCCTCCAAACATCGTGAAAATATCTCATGGCCATATCTATATCATCTTCATTGATGTAATACCTTTGTTGTAGCCACTCCTTCCCTAGATCCTTGCACACTTTAATCCACATGTTGTGCCTCATCACTCGGAACCTGACTATGTCCCTGTACTATGCGGAAAAATCTAGAGTAATCCTCCAAGTATTTTCAATACTCTCTTGTATTTCACTAAAGTACCTAGAAAATGTACATGTGTTGGCACTTATATTCTTGGGGTCTGATTTGCTCCCCAACAATGTGTACTGTATTGTGTGGAAACAAGCTATTCGGTCATAGAAGTAGGAGTATGGGGGATCCCTCCACCCCATCAGTGAAATGAACATGAGTATCCACGAGTAGTAGAACTCTCTTCACAAGTCTTGTGCATCTTTGCATTCATCAAGGAATAAGTTTAACAAATAGGGGGCCCAGTTAAGCGAAGTATCATTAGCGCATTGCACTACAGTTGCGACGACCCCAACAAGGACTTTCTCCTTACAGTATTTCTTGACCATCTTGCAGGCCATGATTTTGGTGGCCATCCTTGTTGTTGCATCGCTGATCCTTTTGATTATGAGCCCGTGCAAGCCCCTCTCTGTACCATAAGTTTTATTCATCTTCTCAGCCAAGGATTTCTCCTTTGATTTTTCATCGAGGTACTGTGTGGGGTTCTCACCCATTGATGGCAGACCTATGATGAGATCTATAAGCTCTATGTCTATTGAGATGGGTTGTTCCATCCATAGGAATCCTCCATGGAGGACCGCCATCAACTACTTGACGTATTTGTTTACCTCTTTCCCCCTTCCAAAATGGGGAATCTCCAGCATATTTAGAATCCCTGTGTTGTCCAGGCCAACTACCAATGGATTTGGTTGTAAGATTGGGTCTCCAAAGGGAATTGTCCCTATGTTTTCTAGGTGCACTTGTTGCGCAAATTCAGGGACTTTTACCGCATTGATGATTTCATGGTATGAATACTTCAAATTCTCCATGCATCCCAGAAGTGTCGGTATGGTTTGCACTCCCTATGGAATGCATGATAATATGATGGTTGTGTCGGGTTATCTGCACAGGGATGACACCATGGGTTGTTTTCCATTTCTTCTTGGTGGCTAACTTGAGGACCCATCCTCCCTCTATCTCTTTCCTGTGTTAGGGTCTATTTGGCTCGTAATTTATTCCACCAGGCTCTCTTGTTGTTGTGTAAATTCTTCTCTATATGGTTTGGGCACTATAGCCTCCGTACACATGGTGACTTCCCCATTTGTTTGATGGGCTCCCTCGGGTGTCGCAGTTTTCTGTGGGTTTCCTATGTCATCTACAGTGTGACCATGTGCATTGTTGTGCATTTTGAATTCCATGGTTGATGCCATTGGAGATTGTATCTCTTCCACCACTAGTGTAGGGTTTACTGGTTCTTCATGTCGTGAAAGAATTACATCCACATTGACGAATTCCTTGGTCTATATGGTTTCATGTTCGTCTTCCACTATTTCTTGTGATTCTATAATGTTGCTTCTGGTTTTCCTCCCTTCTTGGCTCAGCGTACCCATCTTTGGTGGTGCCATTGTGGGTGCAGTTTATCTTTTTCCGAATAGGTCCAAACCGAATCCTCTATGTGTGCTATATCTCTCTGTAATTTCATGATTTTACAATGAGTCTTATGTTACCTGCATTTCCACTTTATATAGGAAATGTCATGAAGATTCTTGTAGAATCTTCCCTGGCTATGATTAATGTAATGGTGCTTTATACATACACTCCATTTAATTTCATAAATGCCACCAGTTGGCACCTTTTTACTGTAACCATCATTTTTCATATTTCTACTTTTTCTGACCGTTGGTGTTTTTTCCAGCGCACTGATATTTTCAAGTGCACGGTGTACCTTTGTTGTAACCTTTCATTAGTGTGCAGTGTATCGCCCGTATGTTGCACGCGAATTTTTTTTTATTTCATCTCGCTGAGTCTCTTTTCTACTGCACATTGTATTTTCCAGTATTTTTGTATTTTATGTCTTTTGTATTTTTGTATTTCTTTTTCCCTATTTTTCTCCTTTTTGTTTATTTTCTTATTTTTTCTAACTTAATGTTTACTATAATACACTATGTACATGTGTTCTTACTACACTTATAAGTTTTAAGTGCTAGGAGTTCGACTGTCCCTATGTAGTTTTAGTCGAATCCCATTAATCATTCCTTTCAACTCTCCTCCTGTGAGATCCTTTAGCTATACAAATCCCCCATCTGTGATAGTTTTTACTTCATAGGGCCCTATCCAATGCATTATGAATTTACCAGGATGTTGCGAAAATTTAATATCATAGAGCAAGACTAGGTCTCCTTTCTTGAAACTCTTCCTCTTGATATGTCTATCAAGACAAGCTTTGTCTCTTCCTTTCTTTACCTCCTGATGAAATCCTTCTAGAATCATATCCTCTTCCATCTCCATTAGTTGATTCAATCTTTCCTTCACTGCGCCTCTTTCTTTTATGTTGGTGCTTGTTTCTACACATAGACTGGGTACCATACATTCTAATGGTACTACTGCTTTTTGTCCATACACCAACCTAAATAGTGTTTTTCCTATCAAATTTTTGAATGTAGTCCTATATTCCCATAATATTGTTGGTATCCTCAAATCCCAATCATCCATGTTCACATTGCAAATATTTTTTAGAGCATTCTCCAGGAGCTTATTGAAGGCTTCTACTGTTCCATTTGCTTGAGGGTGGTATGGTGTACTTTTCTTATGATAGACCTCAAACTCCTCGGTCATAGACTTGATAGTGTTGTTTATCAACTGAGTACCTTGTTCACTCATCAAAATCCTTGGACAACCAAATCTAGTGATAACTTTCTAAAATAAGAAATGTTTTATTGTCTTTGTGCTACAATCTTTTACTGGCACTACTTCCACCCATATTGTTAGGTATTATGTCACAGTAATGATATACCTTTATTCTGACCGTTTTCTCGATGGGTTGATTGGTCCTACAAAGTCTATTTCCCATTTTTCAAATCCCTACAAATTTACTTGTGGTCTTAGGGGCATCTCATCCCTTCTATTAGGTTTACCAACCCTCTGACAGAAATCACATCTTTGGCAATAGTCCTTAGCATCTCTTTGAATTTTTGGCCACCATAGTCCTAAATGCAATACCTTATGCGTAGTACCTTTTCTTTCATAATTTCCTCCAGCTATTCCCTCATGAGCTTATGCCAAAATTCTAGGCCTTCCATGTTCTAGTACACATCTTCTCAAAATGTTGTTGGCGCCCATCTTGTATAAGTGCCCTATAATCAATTGATATTATCCAGCTCTGATTACCATATTTTTATTCTATGCAGTGTTAAAATATTGTGGTGCAGTCCTTGTACTCAAGTATTTAATGATGTCGGAAAAATATGCATCAGCTAATTAGACCGAAAATAATTGTGCATCAGGGAAGTTGTCTTCCAAGTTGATAGGTTCTTCTCCATTGGTTACCCTTGACAAGTGATCTGGTCCTGCATTCAACTTCCCTAGTTTGACTATCACTTCAAAATAGAATTCATGAAATAGTAGTAGCCATTTACAGATCCTCCCCCCCAACACTAGCTTGTTGACTAGGTATTTGAGGGTTGAATGATCTGTGAACACCTTAAAGTGTTTTCCCAATAAGTAATGTCTAAACTTTTGAAGTGCATACACCAGAGCTAGGCCTTCTCTTTCTGTAGTATTGTAGTTCTTCTATGATTATGATAGTTTTATGCTAGCAAATGCTATAGGATGATCCAAATCCCCTGCTCATGGTTGTGCCATAATTTATCCAAGTGCTATAGTTGATGCATCTACATGCACATGGAATTTCTTTTCCAAATCTAGAAATACTAAAAGAGGTGTTGTGACCATTTTTTATTTTAGGGTGCCCGAACCTTGCTGGCAGTCCTCATTCCACTAAAATTTAGTATCTTTCTTTAACAATTTCTCCATGGGCGCAGTGATCTGCGCATACCCTTTTATAAATTATTTGTAGTACCATGTATGTTCCAATGTTTCTCTCAACTGGCACACCAATTTTGGTGGTGGTAAATTAACAATGAGTGCAATCTTACTAGGATCCACCAATAACCTTTGTTTACAGATTATATGTCCCAACAATATTCCAAAAGGTGTCCAAAAAATGCACTTCTTGATATTCAATGATATTTGAAATTGCCTAAATATTTCCAACATCATCCTCAACACTTCCACATGGTATTTTAACAGACTATATACAGTCCAATCATCCAGATACACTTCTAAAAGATGATGTATGAACTCCTTAAAAGAAACTATTACAACCCTTGAAAATATAGTTGGTGCATTATTCAGCGGACAAGGAATGACTATGTACTAGTAGGATCCCCATTCTATGGAAAAATTGATCTTGTACATGTCTTCTAGGGATATCTTGATCTGATGGTAACTTGAGAATCCATCTTTAAATGAGTAGGCCTCTTGGGCTCCCACATTCTCTAATACCTCATCTGTGAAAGGGGTGGAAAAAGGGTCATGTAGGAAAGCATAATTCAGTTTCCTTGGGTCTACACAAATCCTTATCCTCCCTTGTTTCTTTTCTTACACTGCCATAGGACTTATCAATTCATATTCTTCTACTGGTTCTATAATTCCATATTTTAACATTCTATCAATTTATGCTTTCACTTTCTACTTATATATTGGATTTAGTTTATAAGGTCTATGTCTGACAGATCTAGCCTTCGGTTTGAGAGGTATCTTCATCTCTACTAGATCTCCTGCTATGCCTTTTATATTTGTAAATGTTGTTGGGAATAGTTCATGGTACTCGTGCAATAAATCTATTATTCTTTCCACTATTTGTTCATCCCAATAGTCTCCAATACTTTCCATTTTAGGTTTATCTGTTGTCCCAATATTAACGTTCTTCACTTTGATAGGTGCAACAAATACTTTTGATTCCAAATATGGACCTTCCACCTCTCTTTCACTTGCAATTTCTGTAATATGAATATTGCGTGGATCATCTTCCTCTGGTGCTTCTTCTTCCACATGATAGCATGACATTAGTTCCTTAACTGTATGCCAGTTTTGTTGTTGATACTCTGTCATAAGTTCAACCTCTGGTTCATCAATAAATATCACCCCTCTTATCTGTTTGAGTGATGAATCAATGTTTGGGTTCTCATGTTCAAATGAGAAAGTAACTATAAAAAATTTATGTAATGTTGTCCATTCTGTTGTGCCTCTGCTCAATTCCTGGTCTACATACCAATTTGTTGGAATTCTTTCCAATGTGTGGATGAAGTGATGAGGAAATTCCTCTAGTGGTATCATCCTCCATAGTGTTCTGCACTTCTTCAAGTGTTCTATTGGTGTCCCTTGTCCATCATATCTCTTCATCTCATTGCTTCCCTACTTTGCATTGAATCTAATGTGCATTAGTCACTTACATTGGTACGAGTCCTTAATTGTTTCTTTGAGTGCACTCGACCATCTTGCAGGTGTTTCCTTCAATGCAAGGTCCGGGGATAAGAGCCTTTTATTCTCTAACACTTCATATTTGTATCCTATTAGGAATTATTCTAAGTCATTCACCCCATGAAAAATGGGAGGTTCTCTTCTCTCTATACCTACCCATATCACTGCGTGGTCTATTCTTGCGCACCTTCGTGTAGAGCCTTCATGTAATCTTTACTGCCAATTATCCAAGCATGTATCTGAGTTACAAGAACATGATGTGATGCTCCTACAACTTAGTACTCCATCTGCAGTTTGGTTGACATAATCTTCTTCATGTGTGGTGGTTCTGTATAACTGGTTGATTTCCTCCAGGTTTAAGAAAGTGGGTTCTACAAACCTTTCTCCTTCTGATGGACCTAGTGGTGCAATGACTCTGTATTCTCCTAATTCAAATTTCATATTCCTTGTATTCAAGTTGATTATTGCTTGGTTATCAAATTCCCAATCCATCCCAAGCAATGTTGGATAAGGTGTTGTGCCATCCATTATTTCTATTACTTCAAAGTTTGCCTTAGTACGCACTCCATTCAAATGTACGGTCACACCCTTAATCCTTCCAATTGGTAGAACTATGTGTTGGTTTGCTACATTCAATTGGGCAAGTGAATATCCTAGTGTGGGCTCTCCCATATGCTACCATGTCTTCTTTGGTAACAAATTTACCTTAGAGCCTAAATCTAGTATGATGTCCCCCATATTGAAATCTCTAATGTTGGTATTCAGTCTGAATTCTATGCTTCTCCTCCTTCTTGTATGGAGGTGATTGACTATTTTCTGTTATAACTTCCCCTCTACCTCTGTGTTACATTTTTCTAACATATTTTGCAACATTTTAACAGATGATTGGTCATTCATTATCTTAACATAGGATTGTAGAAAATTATTTATGGGACTTACTTGTGTTATAAGTGGTACTTCACTAGTGTGGTCCATTGATAAGGTCATCTCCTACATTTGTATTCTATGAGTATGCTACACAGTTGTTGTAGATGCCACATATTTCTTGAGGAACTCTTGCCTTGCCTCCTTGAATATTTTGTTTTCTTTACCCTCATCAAACTGTTTTGGTGGTTCAGTATTCCTCTTCACCCATTGGTGTTGCATTGATTCCTGTATTAGTTTGTCAGCTCCTATCTTAACTCCTCCTCGTGTGACTATGTTGATATTTATTCTACCATCCCTCACCTCTGCATACATCCACTGAACATTATGATTGTTCTAATTTCTCTTTTCTTGAATCTTCCCTAATAATGCTGGACAGTCCTTTGTATCGTGGTTTGTTGCGTCATAATACATACATGTCGCAAGTGGAAGTGGACATTACCTTGCATAGTTTCCTAGATGTTGGCATTTGTGGCACACTATTGGACCTATGCCCCTTCCAAATAATCATCGACCTCATCCTCCACCTCTGTATCTACCTCAATCTGCTCGTGGTGCATTGTACTGAGGCACCTATACTGCATGAGGTTATACTGTAGTTGTGCGTTATTATACTGAGGCTACATAGTGTTGTATTCATGCTGCACAATGTTGAATGGAGGTGCTAATTGATTTAAAAGATGCGAAACTTTCCCTGTCATCATTTCTTTCTGCACCCTATAGGTGTTTGATGTTCTTTCCCGCATCATGTCCATTGTCCTACAATATTTTTCATCATGACCCATTGACTTGCAAAAGTTGCAATATGAAATATTGT
This sequence comes from Picea mariana, assembly GCA_032191745.1. Taxonomy (NCBI): domain Eukaryota; kingdom Viridiplantae; phylum Streptophyta; class Pinopsida; order Pinales; family Pinaceae; genus Picea; species Picea mariana. The sequence continues at coordinate 635,208 of JASDQU010099748.1, forward strand.
GTAATGTATGATACTTTTGCATCATTGGACAATGGTATGGATCATGTACATGTGTTTTTCATATCTCACACCATGGTCCTCCTATTGGAAAAGGGTCTGGTAGCCCTGTTTCCATGTATTGCATGAAAGTTGGACACTCGTTCTTGTGATGTCCTTCTATCCTGCATGTGGTACACCAAACAACTTCTCTTTTCTCTTATTCCCCAATTATTGTTTAGTTGAAATGTGAGATTATTCATATCCTCCTTCAGCTCCTATATTGTTGGATTTGTCTTTTGATACTGGTTCTCTTTGAGTTGTAGGGCTGTCTATAGAGCCTCTTCCTGTGTTTGCAAATTTTGCTACCTCAAAGGGTATTTCAGGTGTGGTAGCGGTGAATTAACAAAGATATGTCTATGCTACATATCCATCATGACATACTTCAATTTTCCATTCAATCATTTGAACCTCTGATCAATATCCCAAACAGACTCTCTTGGTTTCTATTTGATCTCAATCATATCATTCAGGTACTGATCTTCTGAACTAGGCTTCTGAAATACATTTATTAGTAGCTTCTTTACATTTGCAATCATCCTTGTTGTTCCAGGTGGTCTATTTATAGCTAAGCTCATGTACCAATCCAGTGTGTGGTCTCTTAGCATGATAGCTAATTGTGCAAGTTTTGTATCCTCATCTGTGATCTGATTTTCTTCCCAAATATTCTCACAGATAAACAAGTGATTTTCAAGATCCTCTCATACCTCTCCCTTGAATTCAGATAACCGCATGTTAGTATCGTGTCCTACCATGTTGATCGATGATGAACTACGACCTCCACATGGTGTAGATACTTTACTAATACTTCCTAAAATGGATCCTCCAGTTGTTTCTCCTTGATTGGGTGCACTTTCTATTGTCTTTCTTCCACTAAAATCCATTTGTTTAAATGATGGTGTTCTTTCTGGTGTATTAGTCACACATGGGGTTATGGGTTCTACACTAACACTGACATGGATAGGAGTTCTTCCTTTTTTTCCTTCCCTTGGACCTCTCATATTCGTTTCATACATTATGCACAGGATTTCCTCAGTCTGGAGATCCTCTACCTCTTCTTCATCACTTTACAAGCCCTCTCTATCTACTATGGCTCTCTTCTTATTATTCACTATGGCTCTCTTCTTATTATTCATCTTGTATTGGTAGGGTACTCCACTGGGTGTTTTTCCATTGTTTCCATGATATTCTTGATATGATATTATTCCATCATGATTGGGTCCAAGGACTCCTCCTTCTTTCTCTTATCCATCTCTTCCTCCATTTATCTGGCTCCTATCAGTGCTTCCCCCCTTCCCCCATGCACGCAGGGATGTTTATCTATTTGATGCCATAGTCATTACACATTTTTTATACAGTAAGATCTTGATGGAAGTATAAAATGATATAATATACCTACCTCTAAGTCCCTTCAGTAACTCTTGCTCTGTTGTGTTGTAAGACTTTGTAGTATCTATTGAAAATTCTATGATAAATCCTGCAACAATACTGTCTAACCAAAAATCTATTGCGCATGTAAATTTTTTGTTAACTTGTTGTAACTACATGATATCCATAGGATTCCACTTGATCTGTCTTATTCAATTTGTAGGGTGGTTGTATTTCAACCTCAATAACCACTCCTACAACACATGTGATAAATCACAAAAAAAGACCTCATCCAGGTCACTAAACACGTACTTGTACAAATATTTGTGCAGTGTTATTTTAGGGTTTTTGTTATCCTTATAAACAAAATAAATATCCTTGGTTTTCAACCAGCTTTCAATCTCTACCTTCGTTGGATGCCATGGTCTGATCATTCATTTTTATACCTTCATTCTTTTTTTGATTCTTTCATGGATCCCACTCACTCAATCCCATGCAGTTCCAACTGGAAATGAAACCATTTTTTAGTTGTTACTCATTCTCTAACCACTTCTTGGGATGACCCAGGTTCATATCTGAAAAACTTCCAACAAATCCCTCTAAAACTATTGGCCCTACTAGTAAACAAGAAGGAAACACAACACACAGAGTGTATTGCGCAGTCTCACCTCAGATAGTTTTATGGATGACTACAATGCTCAAATGCTTATAGTCTAGGAAAGAGTGGGGATTTGGGATTTAACTTCATCTTCTTAATCCTTGATCTAGTTGTTCTTTCTGTTCTTCTTACTATTCATTCACCTATTAAGTATATGCATGCATTCTAATAGATCTAACATAACAGATATCAAAGAATTATCCATTCATTCATTAATAGTCTAACTTCTTATAGAAGGGAAACATGCAATTAATATCATCACATAACACATATATTACTATGGTTCATCCCCTCCTAGGATACATCCACGAAGATCTGGATCTTATGCTCTTTTATTATGGTTCTAGAATATATGGTGCCACGTGCACTACAGTTTCTGATCATATAATCACAAACAGGTTCAACGATCCCCGTGAGGCTGACTATATTGCACCAAGCTCCTAAGCATGTGATCTAACCCTCGGGATCTAGTTTCTTGACTCTCCTACAACTCAACAACTTACAAAATTGGTATTAGATTTTACAGTAGTTTCCCTCATCTTACGTTACAAAAAATTATCCACCCCTACCTAGACCTCCTAGGTACTTATATATACTAATTTGCAGCTCAATAGTTGTTACATTCTCTTACAAAAACCCTAACCCTAATGTGGTTAGATTTCCCTGCATGCATGTCTTGCATGCTTTCCTGCCACATGTTGCTTTTCCTTTCCGATGTCTTTTCCAATTCAGGGTTTTATCCTCCAAAAATAGTATTTCCTCAAAATAGGCCTCCACCCAACACCTCCCGTTGGAAAACTGTTCGGTACTCCTGTTTCCATATATTGCACAAATGTTGGACATTCGTTCTTATGGTGTCCTTCTATCATGCATAGGGTACACCAAAAAACTTCCCTTTTCTCTTTTCCCTTATTATAGTTAAGTTGAAATGTTAGATTCTTCATATCCTCCTTCAGCTCCTCTATTGTCAGATTTGTCTTTTGATATTGGTTCTCTTCCAGTTGTAAGGATTCCTGCAGATCCTCTACCTAAGTTTGGAAATTTCGCTATCTTAATGGTATCTAAAATGTGGTAACAATGAATTTACAAATAAGTGCCTATGTTGCATGTCAATAATTCCATCCTTCAACTTACCTTTCAAACGTTTAAACCTATGATCAATATCCCAAACAAAATCACCTATTTTTTTCTTTATTTCAATCATTTCATTCATATACTGGTCCTCTGAGTTGGGTTTTTGAAATTCGTTTATCAGTAGTTTGTTCACGTCTGCAATAGTCCTTGTTACTCTTGGTGTACTGTTTACATCTAAGCTCATATACCAGTCCAGTGTGCGGTCTCTTAGTGTGATAGTTAATTGAACAAGTTTTTTATCCTCATATGCGATCTTCTTTGCTTCCCATATCTTATCATAGATGAATAAGTGTTTTTTTAGGGTCCTCTGATGCCTCTCCCCGAAATTCTGGTAATCTGATCATGGGATCATGTCCTGCCATTTTGAACTGTGTTTAACTATTTCTTTTGCATGGTGTAGTTATTTGACTATTACTTCCTTAACTGGATCCCCCAATTGATGCTCCATGATTAGATCCATGACATTTTTCTTTTCTTCCACTAAAAATTGGTTGTCTAAGAATTGGTGTTCTTGTTGGTGTATTAGTCCCACATGGGGTTGTAGGTTCCACACTGACAGTGATCTGGAATGGAGTTTTCCCTTCTATCCCTACCCTTGGACCTCATGTTTTCCTTTCATATGTTGCACACATGATTTCCTCAATTTTCTCCACATCCTGGAGATCCCCCACCTCTTCTTCATTGCTTTCCAAACCCTCTCTATCATCTATAGCTCTCTTCTTGTTATTCATCTTATATTGGTAGGGTGATCCACTGCGCGTATTTCCAGCTTCTGGAATTATCTTCTTTATCTGGTCTTCTTCCATCAGGATTGGATCCATGGCCTCCTTCCTCTTTCTCTTATCTATCTCCTCCTCCATTTTTCCACCTCCTATCCATGCTTCCCCCATGCACGCAGGGAAGTTTAGTTGTATAATTCAATGGTCATGACACTGTTGTCATACAATAAAATATTGATTGAAGTATACAGTGATTTGATGTACCTACCTCTGGGCCCTTTTAGAAAATATTTCTTTGTTGTGGTGTAAGACTTCGCAGTATCTAATGCAAATTCGATGATAAACCCTACAAAAATACTATCTAACCGGAAATCTACTGTGCACATAAATTTTTTATTAACATGTTGTAATTGCACGATATCCATAGGATTCCACTCCTGATGTCTCATTCAATTTGTGGGGTGGTTGTATTTTAACCTTAATGACCATTCATGCAACAAATGTGGGATATTGCATAAAAATACATCATGCAAGTCGCTAAACATGTATTTTTCAAGATATTTTCATGTTGTTAACTTAGGGTTGTTTTTATCCTTCTACGCAAACTCAAGTTCCTTTGTTTTTAACCGTCTTTCAATCTATGCCTTCGTTGGATTCCATGGACTAAATATTCCCTTATATACTTTCATTCTCCATGTGTTTCTTCCACAGATCTTGTACACTCAATCCTATGCAGTTCCAGCCAGTAACAAAACCATTTTTTGGCTTAAAACTCTCTTTCACTTCTTGGGTTGAACCAGGTTCAGATCTCAACAAGTTTCCAACAAAACCATCTAAAACTATCGGCCCTCCTAGTAACCCAGAAGGCAATGTTGCACACAGGGTGAAGAGTGCAATCTCATCTGACATAGCTTTAATGGGTGACCACAATACCCATGTGTTTACAGTCTAGGAATGAGTGGGGATGTAGGAGTGTATTCTATATTTCTTTATGTATTAAACTTGTTATTGATTCAAGTATTTCCAAGATTCATTTATATTTTTCCTTATGCTTGCATGCTAATACATATAGTTAATCATTCATTCATAAGCTAACCATTAACAAAAATTAAGCATTCAATAAACATCACACATAACATAGGTTTTACCGTGGTTCACCCCCTCCTGGGGCTATGTCCACAAAGATATGGATTCTCTGCTCTTTCGTTTAATCTTCTGCAAAATCTTGCGTTGCAAGCATGAAATCCTAGTAATACAATCAATACCAGGGAAAGAATCCTCTATGAGGTGGAGTAGATCATACCAGGCTCCACATCTTGTGACCTAACCCTCAAGGACTAGCTTACTTGACTCTTCTATAACCTTATTACAATCATAATAATTGTCATCAACTCATCAATAATAATCGAACTCAATCGAACCCTTAACCTAGACCTCCTAGGTATTTATTTATACTAGTCTACTAGCTTATAGACATTCCAACCTTTGTCAAAAACCTTAACCCTATCACGGTTAGGATTTCCTACTTTCTTGCCACTTTATTTTCCTCTTGCATGCTTCTTTTCCTACCATCTGTTCTTCTCTAAAAATAGGCTTGCACCTAAAATAACCTTTATTCTCAAAATAGGCCTCCACCCGACATGCCTCAACTACACACTCTCAAATATTCCTTCTTTTTTTGTGCACCTCTTTAATGCACTTCTTTTATACTCAGTATTTTTATCAAAATTGTATCCCAAAACTGCTTGTCCAACAAGAATCAAAGCATCTTGTAACACATCACCTGTTACATTTTCTTCCTGATTATTTTCCTGTTGTCCATATCTTGTCTTCTTTGGAGCTCTATAATCTTTCTTCAGATGTCCTTCTTTCCCACAATTCCAACACTCTATTTTTCCTAGTTTGGATTTCTATCTTCCCTTCCTAGAATTCTTGCGGTTCCATGAGCCCTTTCCTCTATCCTTTTGTCTTCCCTTGTTATCCATGATCGACACATTACTTGATGTCTCACCTATGCTTTTCCGTTGCATTTCCATGCTAAGGTTAACACCAACAACATCATCAAGTTTTAGAGTGTTTGAACCAGAGACATAATTACTTACAACCATGACCAAACCATTCTATCTTTCTCACAATGACCACAAGATTAGAAGAACCCTAACCTCATCATCAAAGTCCACTTTTACAGAAATTAGTTGATTAGTAACCATATTAAATTCATTTAAATGATCGGTAACATACCCACTTTCTGACATCTTTATATTAAATAATCACTTCATTAGAAATACCTTATTTGAGGCCGAGGGTTTTTCATATAGTTTAGCCAATGCCTCCATTAGATCCTTCATTGTATTTTCTTTTGAAATATTGAAAGCCATTGATGCTTCCATGAACAACTGCATCATTCCTAGTGCCTTTATGTCAAGAACCTCCCATTCTTCACCCTTCATGGCCGTCATATTCTTTTCTATTCCACCCAATGGTAGGAATAGATAATTTTGGTACAAATAATCTTCCATTTGCATCTTCCATAGCTGGTAGTTTTGGTCATTAAATTTCTCGAACTTAATCTTTCCATTTTCTTCCATTTCTCCCACTCGAACCAGGAACCCTCTTTTCCTTCGAGTTACCTTTTTCTCTAATACCGGTAGTTGGAAAAATAGGTTTGTGGAGCAATAAAATAAGACAAATGCGGAAATAAAACACAGAATATACACAATACAATAGAGACACAAATGTATGTGGTTCACCGAGTGTGGGCTATGCTCAACAGAGAAATTTCCAGGTCCTTCCTTTTTATTATCCAACAAAATGTAGGGATACAACCTACAACACACCCGTTGTAACTTCCTCTTCTTTCTCTCACAGTCTCCTCTCTCATAATACAATATTCGCCATAACACCTAGCTGTAATACAATTCTCTCACAAAATAGGGTTTCCTTCTAGGGAAAAAAACCCTAACATAACTTCTATCGTGAGATATGCAACCTTATAATGAATGGTCCATATTGACTACAAAATTACAATATTTGAATTGCAAAAAAACAAAAAAATTGGCCCCCTTGTGGTCTAGGGGGGGGGGGCATGAATTGTGTACTCCATAGTTTCTTTGACCTAATATGAATTAGGAATATAATCAGGCTCCACAACCAATACATCAAGAGATATAATATGTTTTAATTATAGAATTGTTTATTAGTAAAATAGAGGATCTAGAGAAAAATTAGCAGAATAGACTAGGACTTATAAAAAAATGATAGATTATAACATCAATATGAAATAGAAGAACTAGAATATCCCAAGTAATTATACACTTATTATGAAAGTAACGTTCACTTACCACTTCAAATGGTAACCTCTAGATGATCATAGCTTTGATTACAATACACATCACAATAAAGCTCATTAAATTGATTTTACTTCTTTATATAGTTCTGATACCTCCTAGGAACTTTTTAGATAAGGAAATTTCTAGTAGGATGAACCTTTTGGTACACCTTATTAAAATTATTTCTTTGACACTATATATACTACATGGACCTTATTTACTATATATGGTATGAATATATAGAAATATATCTACCTACTTAAGGGGGTTAAGATAGGAACATAACATGCCCTCCCCCTTGTAAAAAAACATTGTCCTCAAGGTTGGATATTAGGGAATTGTTGAACGATCTTTATTGGTTTCCATTTGGCATCCTAGGGTGCTTTATCATTCCAATGTATCAAGACGTTCTAGTTAGTGCACTAGTATATATGATGCTTTATTTTTTCGAGGATGGCCTTGGGGTGTAACCAAATGGAACTTTCTTAGTCTAGTTATGGAAGGCTAGTTTGAATATGAAAATTACATCCAACGAGGTTTTTTAAGAATGATACATGAAATATTAGAGGAATTTTAGAGTGTTTAGGAAGCTACAATTTGTAATCCACTGGCATAATACATTTGAGGAACTTATAAGGGCCATAAAACTTGGGAGTAAAATTCTAGTGGTGGTTGTCTTTAACAGAGGTTTGCTTACAAGGTTGTCAACAAAGGAACACTTCGGCCCCTTACTTAAAATTTAATTTTTAATCATGTTGATCAACCTAATACTTCATCCTTGTTATCACCTAAAATCAACTCACTTGTGACATTTCCACAAGTCTTACCAAAATATATCATTCTCAACATAATCATCCACCATTTCACCATATTTTCCACCTCCATTTGAACTCTAGAATATATTGAATCCAAGCCATTTTTTTTTACCAAAAATGGGTATTGTATATATTATCCCTAAAAGATGCAATACCAGTTAAGATAATAACCACAAAAGTTGCATAACTCCACCAAATACACATTTTTTTTTGTTTTCAACCCAAATTTTCCAAAAAGGGAAAGTAGTTGTATGTGGACACTTATGAACCCTAATTACTATTCGTATAGATGATTTGGTCATATTTAATGACTATTTTGAAGACCATGTCAAGGGTATTTAAACATTATTTTCCCTATAAATAAATACTTGAGGTCACTCCATCAAGAATCCATCCATTCATGGTAAGGATGTGTTGACAAAATCACATTAGAAATCCCGAGGACCTCTTCCTCTTGATAGTGAATTTCAATTTCAAGTACCTTTCTCATCAACCAAGGAGGGGAGTAAACAAACATCAAGGAATCCAAGTATCCATACCTAGGAAAGAATTTTGGAGCCCACAAATCTTCAACAAGTATTTTCCATAGGTGTATCTTTGGCCTATCTATTTGGTATGGAAACATTCTTTCATTATTTTTTAGTTTTTGGTCCATGTTATTTTTATAGTTTTAATTTCCACCCTATAGGGTTAGAGAGGAACATAGTAGAAGATGAAAGCCAAGAAAAATCTCTAGCTGAATATTTACATCATTTTTGTAGGGAATCGCTTGTCATGGATGGATAAAGGGTGATATGTTGTGTGTCATCTATAATGAAACCCATGCCACCCTCTGTAACCTTCTATATTCATGAATTTTCATAGAGGCAAGTGGCGGATTAGTTGGTTCTTTTTGGAATGATCCTTGGAACTCACATCATTCAAGTCTCCATTGGTCTCTAGAATATTTATAAGCTTTACCAAGCCTCTTCCAAGGATCTATATAAATAAGGAAAATATTGAGCATGAAGAGGAAGAATCATTTACAGACCTATGTTGAAGAAATTCAAAGGTGCTTCTCCAGCTACATCAGTAGCAAGAAAGTTTACTAAATTGGCTGAGGAGATAAGGAGGAGAAAGGAGCAAGGGGAAAATGAGAGTGCATATACATTAAGAGGTATTGTATTTATTACTTCCATTATTTCGATAAATAGATAATTGGTTTTCCCCTATCAATGTTTGTATTTCATGCATAAATGTTCAAATCTAATTTTCTTTATCATATATCAGGTTAGATCCAAACTATATCTAGGATTCTAACACCATGAAGGGAAGTAGAATGGTGTTGTTTTGTATTTTGTGTTCAGGAAGTGGGTTGTATAAAATTGATATGAAACTTCAAGACTGTAGTAGGCAGGACATACGAAGGACAACCTTCAAGATAAAGTATGCCATTCTCTCATTCCCTTGTGCAATTTTGAATCTGATTTCTTGTTTCTAGGAAATCCATAGAATTCTATCCCTTTATCTGTCTAGGATCAATAGCTAGATCTTATGGAGATATTACTATCCACTCATGTGATTTTCTCCATAACAAACCTCGAGACTCCACTGGGGAAGAATATTTGATTCTTCTCTAGTTCAAAATCCCTTGCCTATTATCCTCTAGTTGGATTCGGTTTTTTTCTTCCCTGCTATTCCCTCAGAGGTTTGATCCATTGGATATGAATGGATTGCGATATATCTCTCTTTTTTTTAAATTTGGTAGGGTGTTTCTTGTTGCACTACTGCTGACAAGTGACTAGCCACGTGTTGTAGGTCATCTGACCAGCAACACCCCCTGTAAATTGGGAAAATCGTAGAATTACTATATTGATGTGATCATATCTGGTTTTTCTAGTTTTAGGGATCTTTGATTGGTATGTATTTTTGGATCTTGTCTTTTATTAAGTCCTTTTGTCACACCTTTTGTCTTCAATTTTGGTTTGAAGCATGTTTGTGTGGATTTCTTGTATTGTTTGTTTACACTTATGTGTTCTATAGTGATCCATTGAAGTTGGGAAGTGCACCCAAAATATTTGACCAAATATGGTATTGTCTTATATCAATTGTATTTGGTTAGTTTAACCTCTTATGATTGGTGTTCATTACTAGGACTACTTTTATAGGTAAGTTTTTGGTTGAGATTCTTGTAGAGACATTGGAGTGGTTTTTTTAGATTCATTACAAATTTCCTATAGCCCCTTATTGCTTATTTGTTGGTTTTCCATTTGTATATTGTGTTCTTGTTTATCTTAATAAACGATGGGATAATATTTGGAAAAATAAACAAATAAATATTTGCATTCTTACAAAGTTTTTGAACCATTAGAGACAAAGTTCATTTTTTAAGTGTTTGGTTTGAGATCTTGTCAAAAATTTGGTTCTGATTTATCTTGCATGGTTTCTTGGTGTTTCAGAGATTTCATTTTGAGGTTTACAAAGAAAAATATCTCTTTTCCCACCCATAGTTAGAATTCATCAAATTGAACAAGTGCATTAGCATTTTTCCGTTTCTTTGGTTGGTTCAAGTGTAAACACCATAAAAGTTTCATCCATTTTCCCTTTGACATAAACAATATCCATAATAAAAGATTCGTAAAGCTAAAATAAATTATAATCTTTTATTTATTAGAAAACCAACATTAGATAGGTTTAGGGACTTGGAATAAGATTGGAGAGTGAATTCTCCAAGGCAACCAAAATGAAACATGGAGTGATTAAAGAGTGTACAAATCATTCTTCCAACCAGTGTGTCGAAAAGCTCCTCTAACACAGGAGTCAAGAATGAGGTTACATTGGGGCAAGTAGGGAAATTAACCCTTTACTATTGTTTTGTTGTTTGCAATATCTCTTTTATTACTACATATACCGGGGTTTAGTTGGTGTCACACCTCTATATGAGGTAAATCCTTCGAAGCGTTGGGCTTGTTTACCCTATCTTTACATGTGGTTGGACATATGACTATTCACCTTATCATTGATTGTGAGGTGGTAGCATTAGTGACCCTTCCTAGGTAGCTACAAAAGTGACTATAGGTGGGACATGCCTGTAGTACCTGGGGCAGTTGTTCATTCATGGTCTCAGTTCCCTCGGAGGGTACCCACCATAATACAGGGTTCTTACGCTAGTCAGGGTTGTTTCACATTATTCATCGTAACTATTCATCATACCTTCTCTATATAATCATGTGAGGAGTTCATCTCCCTCAAAGAGTTGGATTTTAGAAGTCCCCCTGAGCCATTGGTTTGCTTGTTGTTGTCCTAGATTTTGTAGGGGTGTGCTCTTTGATTCTTAGTCTAGATCGACCTTAGGTTGAATTGTGTTTGATTTCCACATATTATTTTCACTATGGATGAATAACCACACTGGTACCATAGATTACAAAGACTAGAGAAAATCATGGAGGAACAACCTCCTATTAAGCGACACAATATAAGTGACTACGAATTCAAAGAGTCCCATATTTAGTTTGAGGAGTCTAGTTTGGTTGAAGTGGAAGTGGTCAACAAAATTCCTCCACCAAACTTTAACCCTCCTTTGATTAATCTTGAAGCACCTATAGTTATCCATGTAAGAAGGATTTTTAGTGAACCTTTTTATTTTCTTAGAAATCCTTACACCATGTCAGGCCCAAGTGTTTCATCCAGTGTCACTGAGTTGTCAAGCCCATCCTTGAGTCGGACTAGTGGAATCCCAGTGATTTCCACATTACCTTCTCTGAGCACCATTGTACCTACACCATCTATGCCTTTTTCTGTGTGTCCCTCTATCTAGGGAACACTAGTCATGTCCTATTTTCCATGCATTGGTCTACCTAGCATCCCTATGCCCATCCCATCATTTTTTATGACTGCATCCTGATATTCTTCTAGTTGGGGGGAAAGCCTTGGTTTCAACATGGGGAGTGGAATTCCTTCCACCTCCACCATTCCTATGAGTAGCCCGATATTTTCAGGTGTTGGTTTACCTTTTGGATGGAATATTCCTAGTAGTTTGGGGTTGTCCCTTGTAAGGATAGAGTAAACAGTACATTAGGAGGGTTTAATTTCACATGGGCTAAAACACCTTTCCCTGGGGGTACATCCCTTGAGGTAAAATTTACACAATGGGGAGGCTTTCCCTTTATTCATACCTCTCATACTGGGGGTTTCTTCCCTAGGACTAGTTTTGGGAACAAATTTCCTTTAGGGTCTACACCTACCCCTAGGGGAAACCCCCTAGAGGGCATGTCTAGTCCTAGGAAAATCCATGCTCATGGAATTACTACCATACTTGGGGGAACTCACTCTTATGAAACACCTCAAGCCTTCGAGAGTAATAATGTAGGTGGATGAAAAGGTTAATCTAGAACAACCTGAACTTCACCTTCCTCCCAATATTCATTTTCTCATATGCCATTTCCTTTCCTTTCAATGTTAGAATTACCATACTTGTTCCATCTAAAAAATGAACCTATATCCCATAAACCTTCATGGTTGGTCATTCTTTCTAATCTACCATTACACATGCCCAAGTTTGATGAAAAGACAAGAGAAGACACCTCGACACAAATCATGACATATCATTTATGGTGCTCATTCAATTCCTTGATGGATGATAGTGTGAGGTTTCATATTTTACAAATATACCTGACCAAAAATTTTTCCAAGTTGTATATTGAATTACAATAAACTTCCTTTAAAATATTTAACAGCTTGGCAATGGTGTTTCTAATGCACTGCCAATTTTCTCATACGATATGAGATTGGAATAGAGCTCTTGATATCTCTGCAATATGATACCTCCACCAATATTTATGATGATATAAATGAGTGGAGGTGAAGATATAGGATGATCAAGAGCTGTATTCCAAAAAAACTCCTAATGGAATGGTTTACAAAATATCTCTTACCACACATTTCCAAAGACATAGCTATGGTTTGGGAAGTTATTGAGGAGAAATCCATCATGCATGACCAACACTTGGATTATATTTACTTTCAGTAGGGAACTCTATATGATATCATCCCACATGGTCTTAGGACATTGAAAAATACCAAGAAATGAAACCCAAGAGTGCATGAAAGAGAAGAATAAAATTCAGTTCCCCTGCACTATTTTTGGGGAGGACCACCCTACTCATTAGTGTCCTTGAAAGGATGAGGTCGATTGATTTTTGACTCAACAAAGGGGCCCTCAGCCTTCTACTATCCTAACTCATTATTTTCCCCCTCAACATCCACACACAATTGCTACAAACATTTCCCCTCTACAAGGGGACATGGAAGGTACCCCTTAGCATAAGGGGTCACCATTGAATGCTTCCATTTTCATATGTGACCAGGTAATCAATTTGAATACTTGAGCAAAAAACTACGACAATTTTGAGCCTACTCCTATTGTGCATGATCTAGAATCTTCTTCCCAACCTAGTGGCCCTCTTCAGAATGAGATCCATTCTTTGACACACAACTTCTCCCCCTGAAGGAAATTATTCGACAAAAAACACACAGCCTGAATACACAGGTTGGTCACAACTACAATATTGTGGAAGACTTGGCCCGGGCACCATGTTCCATGTCCACACTTGAAGTCCTCCAAAGCTTCCCAACACAGTGGAAATCCTTATTGTTTTCCATAAGTAGGGTCTATCCCTTGGAATCAAATTTGATAACCTTTGATTTTGATCAAGTTAGTCAAAGGATATCCCATCAAATCTCTTTCTATATCAAAGTGAGATCAATGGGGAAAATTTTCTTTCGCACAATGATTGATGAAGGAGCCTTGGATTGTATTATTTCTATGTTATGTTGGAAGGCTCTTGACTCTCTAAAGTTTAACACATCTGCAACATTTTTGAAATCATTTGATGAACATATGTTCTATACCCATGGGATAATCACCACCTTTCCCATCGAGTTAGGTGGTAAGACTATCTTTGTCATTGTGGAGGTAGTCGATGCACTCGTTGAGTACAATTTTTTACATGGATGCACTTCCTTCTATGATATGACTATCATTGTCTCATCAGTATTTAGGGTCTTATGTTTCCTTGATCAAGGGAAAATAATGATGATTAATAATATTTCATTTTTTACACCAGACCTTGGATCCAATGCGGGGTCTAATGTACCCTTTATCAATGATACCTGATAGTATTACATGAGTGTTGGTGCAAGGATGTTCAAATATTCTTCACTCATGGGAAAATTTTATTTCCCCCCACCACCTCCTTCTACAAAAATTTCTCCTATCAACATGACTTCATTATTTACCATTGGAGCTCTTGGGTTTCTCGATCCTTGGGTGGTACCTCACCCAAAGGATGTTGAATTGTACAGAGCTACCATGCTACTCATTGTGGTTGATATTATCGATATGAAAATCCCATCAACATCTATTGATAATGGTAAACAACTCCATCCTCATATGGAGTGTGATCTACCTAATTCGCCTGAATAAGTTGTTGACTCTTTGCATTTACATGATTTTCTAGATACTACATGGCCTTCAAATAAGGCCATCCTAGATTCCATGGCTTCCATAGGTGAGCCCAAGGATGAGATGATGTGTCGATCATATTTTCCAAATTCAGAACCATTGAAGCATGATGGTTCTTAATCTAGGACTGGAGGCATTTGCTAGGGAATCCAATATACCTTGCAGTCTTTACCCTTTTTAGTTGTAGGTATCTTTTACAGTACTTTCCACTAAATTATATGTCCCACCTTCCTCTAAATATTTTCATTTCATACCTCCTTTACATATGGATGGGAATAATCAAGGTGCTATGATATCTCATGAAACTATTCACGATGAGTGTCTTTGTACCCATAAATGTTTTAATATGTAGCATGGCCTTGACATGGTGTGCCATATGATGCCAACAACAGCCCATGATTTCATCGAATATGAAAAGGGTCCTCAGCTAGATCCTGGAAATGGGATTTACTTTTCTTGAATCATTAGGATGCATAGTTCCTTGTACATAGGTGTGTGGTGTTAGTGTTTTTGTTTTGCATATATCATATCCAAAATATACAAAACTATTTTCCTTTTGAGATTTCACTGTGCATTTTGACCCCTGGAATCTATTTTACATGTGTTGACAAGATTATAGGGACTTTTTTTTACAAATATGATGACTTCCACTAAACTTGAGGTATGTGTTCTTAAAACTGGGAAATAAGGATATGGTTTTCCATGCATTCACGATTTGCATTATTAACCATCCATTTTTTTGCCACATGCCTTACATTCGATCTCGTCAAGTTGTGACATTAGCCACTCCATTTTTGCATGTTGTAACTTGTTCATTAATTCCTACCCTCCTTGGGTTCCCTAGTTAGAACCCATATTTTTTTTGGTGCCCATGTTGTGATTTCCAGTAGGCCTGGGAACCCTCTTGTAGTCCCTCCATGGCTTGATGTTGAGACTCATTTTCTTCTCTTCATCTATATTCTGGCCATATCCCATGCGGGTTCCAATTTATTTTTTATGGTTCCTTAGGGTCATTTATGTATTTGTTACCCATGTCATTTACCCTATCACTGCACTGTTGTTTGTCCTAATCTCGCTTATCACTATTGCAGTAGCCTTTGACCACCCGTTGCTTTCTTTATTGGTCCTCTATTTTGCATCCACTACCCATGGAGAGAACAGGTGCTAAGAGTGGATCTCACTTTCCAATATCATTTGCATTCATTTTTCTTAGGTCGGTTCCATGCGATTGGAACATAGGATAATGTTGTTAAGCCACTTGTTCTCTCCATACGAGTACACTTTTATCTCTTTTTTTAGACTCGTTAAAGGAAATGAAAAATAAACATTTCGAGTAGAGTTTTATCTCTTTTTTTTGCTCATAAAAGAACATGAAGAATACAATGACAAGTACAGGTTTATCTCTTTTTCGGACTTGTAAAAGGACATGAAAAATATGTTTTCGAGTAAACTTTCATCTCTTTTTCGAACTCATTAAAAGACACGAAAAAGACACCATCACGAGTATATTTTTAACTATTTTTGGGACTCATTAAAACTGAACAAAAAAGAGACTATCGAGAACAATTTTATCTCTCTTTCACGCTTGTTAAACCATAAAGGAGACTCTACAAACAAATTTAAAATTTAAAAAAAATGAGGGTTTTTTTACCATTGATCTCTCTCCAAAATGGAAGTGTCTATTGGGTCACCCTTGAACATGGAAAATGTTTGAATCATCATCTTATATTTGGGTTTTAGCATTCCTAGGAGTCATCCTAGTAATATGAGTCAAAAATACTCCTTCAGCTAGTTACTCTGGCATTCATCATGGAGATTGCTTCAATGCCTCTTGTGTTGTTGCACTATATTTTTCCATATCTTGTGTCTCGCTTCCAAGTCACCATTGTGTCATGCTATATGTTTTTTGGCTTAATCTGGTCTGCACATGAGTTATAACACCCAAGGATCTGGTTAACAATGACCAACAAACCCAGAAAACATCAACCCTTTCAGCATCACCTACTTGTGCAAATGAAGTCTCACCCAACGTATCTATGGGGACTGTAGGAAATAGGATTATGCAGGAGTAAGGGAAAGGGAGGTGTATATCTGAGTCATTATTCCTTCTTCTATCTTATGTATTTGCTCGACTATTACTGATATTATCGCAGTCATTCATGAATATTTTACCATAATCAATCGATAAACTAAATCTAGTCTACAAAATATAACAACATCATTCATAGATGCACATAAACAAGTAAAGAACACAATATTCAAGATGATCTCTCAACTCTATCTTTATTCATCTTATCAACTTATTACATTCATGATTATTACATAATCTCAACCTTACTACTCGGTCTCTCGCTCTTATAACTCTCTAGCCTTTGATTCTTACCCCACCTATTACATATTTATACCCAAAATATACAACTTAAATCTATATTATATCTATCCACAAATATCCCATTACAATGCATGGCATGGCCAGCTTCAGTTAACTGGTTGTTTTCTTTCTTCTACTTTTCGATCTTTATACAACATTTTTTTGTTCTTCTATTTCTGGAAAGGTGCATTGTTGTCTTTCACGCTTTCTCCTCTGACTCGCTTGCTTTATCCTTATGTATGTATGTTGTCTTTATCCTATGTTCTTTCCTTCCTTTTATGCCCATTCTCCCATGCACTTTCTTTTGTGCACTTTCTTCCTTGTACACCCTTACCTTATCCTTAGGTTTTCCTCCAAAAATTGCATCCAAAAAAATGCATGTCCAATAGGCCCCCAACACTCACTTGTTTCTCATCCTGAGCCACTTAGGCTTGTTTCATTTTATTCTACTCTGTAATGAATTGTTGCATGACAACCTTAGCCACGCCAACTACTGGAATTGATATT
Source organism: Picea mariana (assembly GCA_032191745.1). Lineage (NCBI taxonomy): Eukaryota > Viridiplantae > Streptophyta > Pinopsida > Pinales > Pinaceae > Picea > Picea mariana. The sequence continues at coordinate 652,647 of JASDQU010099748.1, forward strand.
TTTGGATTGTTGCTCGGGTCTTATATGCCATGCCTCCGAATACTTTACTGGCCTTTTCTTCCTATTACTTATGCTTCTTCACAATAATCCTTAGAGTTTCATATGTTTCCCTCTCGAAGGCCTCTTCCCACCTAATGGTGGCCTAAGCCTGGATGACGACATCGAGAGTCGTTTTTTCCATGCAAACAACATCGCTTCTATCTGGAAAAATAACTATGCTAAGCCTCCTCTTCCTATAATCATCTTCTATGTCGATAATCTATGGAGGGTTCTTGAGTCTGATACCATCCTCCTTTGCGCATATGCCCCTTGGGGAATCGTTCAGGTTCAGTGTGGGCATTGCATATGAAGCCAATTTATAGGAAACTTAGTTTTATGTGGGATCTTGATCCATTTTCTTCTCATTTATTGTATCAAACCTATTACTGACTCTGTTCAAATATGCTTTCACAATTTAGTTGGAAACGATGTGAATCCATGCATCCAGTATGTTCTCAATGTATGAGTCTTTTCCCTAGCTAGCTCAAGAACTAGTTGTTCATCGATAACATCATGGTCCATAAACTTGAGGTCAAAAGTCTTACCAAGAATGTCCTCATCTTGAATTATTCCCTTAGGTATTGATGTTATTGGTAATGGATATTTGGAATTTGATGGTACTGTTACTACGGGCCCATCATCCTTCCGCGTAACTTGGCTTGGGTAAATTATATCTATTATCTCCTTCTTTGCATGCAACAATGACTTAGAGTTTCCTTCCCTCTCTGTGTTTTGAATTTTCATGCCAAGTAGACATGTCATATCCCTCTTTAAATTTCTTATCCAATCTGGCATCGAAGCTGGCAACTGGTAACTAAATCCTCCTTAATTGCCCAATCCTCCTTATGATTTTCCTTTTGTACTGCTAATATTTTTGGGATTTCCAATGTCATTTTTTATTTAATTCTTATACGATGCTTTTATGACCTGTCACACCAGCTACCTAACTGTTGTTTCCATGCTTGACTACTTTTAACGATCTTTCTTAGCCAACCTGCGCAGTAGTTCTTTTCTCTTCCAATTGTATCTTGTATTTGAACTTGGTGTAGTGTTGTCTTCGTATATGATTATTAGCTTAGTTGCACAAGTTCTGATACCTTGTATTTCCTATCGCTACTTTTTTATTTATTTTCTTTCCTTTTGTAAATTTTTATTTGGTTTTTCTTGTTTTTCTTGCAATTGTGGTACACTTAATATAATACAGGGGTTATGGGTTGTGTAGACTGTCGAATGTCTCGATAGAGTTTGAATCAACTTCTATTCACCATTCCTTCCAGGATTTGTCCATCCAATGTTTCCAACCATGAAACACATATATTAGTTATATTTTGTATCACATAGGGACCTAACTTGTGCATGTGAAACTTCCCTGGATGTTGTCAATACTTGATTTCATAGAGTAATACCAAATCGCCGACTTGAAATATCTTTGGTTTAATGTGCTAAATATGTCAGACCTTCTCTCTAGATTTATGCACTTACTGATGGAACCCTTCAATAAACCGGTCTTAGCTAAACTAACTACGACAATCACTCCTTTATTGCGCCAGTATCGAAGAGCTCATTGATTGTTGCAATGCTCAGGCCAGGTAGAATGAAATCCATTGGCATTACTTCTTCCTGTCCATAGACCAATGAAAATGATGTCTACCCTAACATATTCTTACTCATAGTTTTTTAATCCCATAGAAACGTAGGGACTCGTAAGTCCCAATCATCTTGCCCGACATTGAATATTTTTTTCAAAGCATTCTCTAAGAACTAATTAAAATATTCCACTTTGTCATTTGCCTGAGGGTGATATGGTGTACTCTTTTGATGATGAATATGAAACTCTTCAGTTAATGTTGCAATTTTTCTATTCAGAAAGTGTGTACCTTTATCACTAAGTAATATGCACAGACATCCAAACCTTGTGACTACATTCTCGAATAGAAACTGTGTAGCAGTCTCTACAATACAATCAGTAACTGGTTTTTATTTCGCCCACCTAGTCAATTACTCTATCGCAGTGATGATGTATGTTTCACCTGATCTCCTTTCTTTTTAGTTGATCAGACCTACAAAGTCAATGGTCCACTTATCAAATTATTTCAATGTAACTTGTGGATTTAACAACATTTCATCTCTCCTAGATAGTTTCACATTCTTTGAAGTACATCACAGGACTACAAATACTCCTTCACATCTTTGTGCAATGTAGGCCACCAAAGCCCTGCGCGTAAAATATTTTTCACCATCGCTTTGCCTGTGTAATTTCCTCCAAGAATTCCATTGTGTGCTTCCTCTAATATCATCAACCTTTCATGTCCTAGTACACAACACCTCAATATTCCATTTTCTCCTAACTTATACAAGTTGCATGCAATCAACTAATAATCTATTGCTTTCACCACCAATTATTTCTTCTGTGCAATTATCAGTTCGGAGGGGGCCATACCTGTACTTAGAAATTCCACAATGTCCGAAAAATAATCATCCACCATCCTTACTAGAAATAAATACACATTGGGGAAATTATCATCTAAGTTACCTGCATCCTCTCCTGTCAATATGTGCAAGAGATGATCAGGTCTTGCATTCAGCTTCCCTGGTTTTACTATGACCTCAAAGCTATATTCTAGAAATAACAACAACCATATGCATATTCTTCCTCCTAATATAGGATTATTGACTAAGTACTTTAAGGAAGAATGGTCTGTATACATCTTGAAGTGGGATCCCAATAAGTAGTGCCTGAACTTTTGTATCACATAGACCATTTCCAATCCTTCCAATTATGTAGTGGTATAATTCTTTTCAGATGTAGATAGTTTCCTACTTGCAAACAAAATTGGATGATTGATGTCACCCTCTCCTGGTTGTGAAAACACTACACCCAACACTATAGATGATTCATATACATGTACATACAACTCCTTGTTCCATTATAGAAATATCAAAATCGGTGTGGTCACCATTTTTTGTTTCAAAGTATCCAACCCTTTCTGGTAGTCCTCATTCCATTGAAACTTGGCTTCCTTCTTTAGTAACTTTTCCATGGGTGTTTTAATATGAAAATATCCTTTGATAAAATTTCTGTAATAACCTGTACAACCCAAATTTTCCCTTAGCTCTCTAACTGATGTCATAGGCTCCAATTCCAAAATTAATAGGATTTTGGCTGAATCCACTAATAGTCCTTGTTTTCATACTTATTTAAGTTAAGTGAGATCTAACATTGCCTGCATCGATCTAACGTGAGATGAAGAACTTCAATATGATCCTGAAGTAGATTGAACATTATCTAATCATCCAAGTAAACCTCCAAAAACTTCTGGATGAACTCCTTGAATGCTTCCACTATTACTCTAGAAAACACCGTGGGAGCATTCTTCAATCCAAATGGAATCACTGTGTATTATAACTGCCCCACTACGTCGCAAAAGTGGTTTTGTGTCTATCTTCCTATGCAATTATTATCTTATGGTACCTAGAGAATCCATCTATAAATGAATAAGTTTCTTGACCTCCTACGTTCTCCAGTACTTCATCCGTGAATGGTGTTGGGAATGGATCGTGTAATCATGTGTCATCCAGATTCCTTAGATCCACATAGATCATAATTCCTCTTGTATTTTTGTTCTGGACCACCATTGGGATAATCCACTAAGATTATTCAATTGGTTCAATGATACATGCGTCTAGCACCCTATCTATTTTAGCCATGACCTTCTCCTTGTACCTCGTGTTTAACCTATAATGTCTTTGTCTAATTGGCTTAGCTCCTAGTTTTAGTGGGATCTTCATCTCATCTAAGTTTCTTGTTATTCCATTCATCTCTGAGAATTTGGTTAGAAATAAATTCTGATATTCCCGCAATAAGTCGACAACCTTCTCAATTCCCTTAACGTTCCAATAATATCCTATCTATGAAAACTTAGGATTCTTCGTTGTCCCAATGTTGACCTTTTTTGTCTTTATGGGTTGTGTGTATGCAACGGATGTAAGCTTTGCCCCTTCTACTGTGCATGTTCCTTCTGTCTCAGGTATTTGGGGATTCTTGGGATCCTCATCCTCATATTCTTCCTTTGTTACATTATAGAATCCCAATATCTTCTGGACTGTCATCTTCGATTTGTGCACACTTCATAAAGGTACTACTTCCATCGTCTCTACCTTTGAGAACATATTTGTTCAAATGAACTGTAGTTTTGTATGAATGGTGGGAGATTCATTTTCAAATGTGAACTTAATTTTGAATCACTGGAACAATTCTTACCATTATTTTTCTCCCTGCGCATCTCCAATTATAAATACCAATTCTTCGGGATTGTGTCCAATGTGTGTATGAATCTTTATGTCCACTCTGTCTTCAGTAATGCATGCCATAAGGCCCTACAAATTTCTAAGTGACATGTTCGGTTTCTCTCTCCTATGTATTGTTGTGTATATTCTTCTTCCTTGGGGCCAAATCTTATTTGCATAAGTCTATTGCATTGTTCCCAGTATTTTATTGCTATTCTGTGCACAACCCACCATTAAGATGGATTTTCCTTTAAGATGACATCCAGTGTCAATAGTATCTGTTGTTCAGGTACCTATAACTCAAATGATTTTATAAACATACCAATATTAGTTAGTCCATCGTACCTAGGTGGGTCACATAGCTCCATGCATCCTTTACTTCCAATTTTCTAGATCGACTTCTGAATCTGATGCGCAGGAACTGATACTTCTCCAACTCAGCGCACCATTGGTTGTTGGGTCGACATAGTCCTCCATACGTGTAGTTATATTATATAAGTTATCAATGTCATTCCCTCTGGATGGCTCTATGTATCACTTTCCTTCTGAGGGGTCCAAAGGTGCAGTGACTTTCAGATCCCCCATCGAATATCATCTCCCTCTTTTTCAAGTTAATAATTGCATGGTTATCGAACACCCATTCAAACCCCATCATTGTTTGACACGTTTCAAAATCATATACTATCTCAATAAATTCAAAATATGACATACTGTTCACCCAATCTATCATATCAGTTACCCAATTGGAACTATCTTATGTTGATTCACTAGCCTTAACTGAACAAGGGACCATACTAGCTCAGGTTCTCCCATCATCTCCCATGTCTGTTTAGGTAACACATTCACATACTATCCTAAGTCCAAAATAACATTATCCACCTTGTATTCTCCAATCTGCGCATTAAACATGAATTCTCCATTAGTTCTTTTCTCATGCAGTACCTGATTTACCATTCTTTGTGCAACCGGGGTGTGTCTTCCTTTTGTGCAGTGATCAATCATGTTATATAAAATACTTAGCGTAGTTATATCCTTCATTAGTTTTACACAACTCTTTAAGAAATCTGTTAGTGTACTTACTTGAGCACTTGATTTCTCTGGTATATCTTGATCTTCTATATGAGATAGTGATGATGTTGATGCTCCCTCATGTGGTCCAAGTATTTCCTTTCTTGCACTCCAATATGTCTCTTTTTCCTTTTGTGGATCGAATGCTGGTATAGGCCCTGTTGACTTCCTTACCCATTATTTTGTTTGGTTTCCTCAAGTTTCCATATCATAACTTCTCCTAGATCCTCCACGTGTAATGACTGCAATCATTGGTCCTTCATTGTGTATTTTGGCTTATATCATATGCACATTTTGATTCAGAGTCTGATTTAGGTTTCCCCTGGCCTACCATTTTGCAACTATTTGGCGAAAATCTTTTGTCACATTATCCAGTGCTTTGCAATATGTGCACGTCATACATGGGTTCTGGAAATCATGGGCAAGTTTCCAAGTTGATTATAGTTATATATATAATCGGTATGCATCCTCCTCTACCAAAATTTCCTCTTCCTCATCCCCTACCAAAGTTCCCTCTATTCCCCTGATTAAACCCTCTCTGATTTTTATATTGCACACCACCTGCTTCTACACCAATATTCTCTTCTTGGATTATGTACATATCCTATGTGTGCTCCCTTAGTAGGTCGAACACGTGACAATCCTTCTCTTCATTCCATACCCACTTGAAAAAGTTGCAAAATAAGTTCTTTGGTGTACTTTTATACTTCTTTAGTAATGGAAAGTTTGTGGGGTGATGTCCCCATTTCTTACATATCTTATAGTATCCCCACCTGGTAGTGGATTTGGCGCTCTAACTACTAAATATTGCCTGAATGTTGGGAATTCATCCTTATGATGGCCCTTCGTCCAGCATTTGGTACACCAAAATTGTTCTTGTTTCTCCCTTCCTTTGGTAAGCTCGTCCAAATGAATTGTCAATGCATCCAAATGTGTCTGAACCTGTGCCACTCCTCTTGCATCTCTTGCTGGAGATGCCTCTAGTTTCATTGCAATCTCTAGTGCATCGGGTTGCGACGTGACCTTTTGTTGAATCAGGGGCCTTCTAATGTGTGGTAGAAGTCTGGAAATAAACCACTCTTGATGTTGTTGATCTAGAATTTGGAAATTCAATCTCCCCATTACATCCTTAAAGCATTTATCAAACTCCCATATAGACTTTGTTTGTACCTGTTTGATCTGTTTTAGCTTGGTGATGTACTACGATTCATATTTTTGCTTTTAGAACTACTTAAGTATCTCTTTCTTTATCTCTACCAAAGTCTTGGCCTATCTTTTAGGTGTAATTCTTTGTAACTTCATATACCATACCAATGCACAACCTCTAAAGGTTGTTTCTAACTGCGAATTTTTTATGGTATCAACATATATGTTTTTAGCGACCCAAACTATTTCGCACGCAAATAAGTGTTGTTTTGGATCCTCTGACCCCACTCCCTTGAATTCAAGAATTCTAAGAGTATTATCTACTCCCACCATATTGGCTTGTGTAGTCCCTCCTCTTGGTGACGTTGGTGGACTCAGATTCTAACTTTGAATTTTCGCATTGCTCCCACTATTCTGACTACTACTACTCTATAATCCTTGATTAACTATGATGGGTTTTGACAAGTCTTCAAATGTTATCTCTAATTTTGGTGGCACACATGGGGTCGCAGATTCAACACAGGATCATGTCTTAGTAGAAATTATTGGCTCTTCTATTAGTAGACTAGAATGACACCCCTCTTTTTCTCCACCTATATACAATATATCTATGATCCTGACTAGATCACAAGGTTCTCTTTCCTTTGACTCAATGTGATTCTCTTTTCTCCCAGCCCAAGTCTTTCTCCTCTTCTACCTTCTTCCTCCACGCAACTCTCTAAAATCGTACTCTTCCTATGGTATGTTTCCTTCTTGCACCCTCATTCCCTTCCTTCCTTGTTCATTGCTTCCTTCTCTCATATTATCCCCCTGTCATCCTCCAACTCCCCCTATGTGTGAAAAACCCTTTTATTTTTCAGACTTCATTATCGTCATGTGTTTTTCACATAACAACATTTGTATCCATGTATTCAATGATTTCAAGATCCTTCTACGCAAACCTTTGAAAAAATATCATTCTACAACACTGTATGATTGAATTCAATCTACGAATTTAATTGTCTTACCAATTTAGGAGTCTGATTATTTGGTGTTGCAACACTAAACTTTCCTATCTTCTCTACCAACCTTTCTAGCCACTCGGTCAGAATTTTTGAAAATTTGCCAAAGAAAATTTCATGCAGATCCATGAACGCATACCTTTGCATCCATTACTTGTGACTCATCTGAGGGCACTTTTCTCTTGTCATGTGAATTCATGTTCTTTTCATTCTAATCAGTCTATGATCTTTTTCTTAGTCAGCCTCAAAAACATCCCCTTAGTCGCAATGTGTTGGTCCCGACAACAGAACCATTTGTTGTCTTAATATGGTCTATGCATGGGTTGTAAGACCCAATGATATGGTTAACTATGACCAACAAACCCACAAGACACTGACCCTTTCAAAATCACTTCCTTGTGTAGATGAAGTCTCACTTAGGGTATCTGTGGTGACTGCAGGAAACATGCTTCTGCATGAGTAAGGGAAAGGGAGGTGTATATACGAGTCATTATTCCTTCTTCTATATTATGTATGTGCTCGATTATTATAGATATTATCACTTTCATTCATGAATATTGCACCATAATCAATTCATAAACTAAGTCTAGTCTATGAAATATAACAACATCATTCATAGACGCACATAAAGAAGTAAAGAACACAAGATGCAAGATTATCCCTCAACTCTATTTTTATTCATTTTATCGACTTATTACATTCATGATTCTTACATAATATAAACCTTACATGGATCCACATTTGACTTTATCATGGCTATGATATTGATGACATAGATCCACATTTTACTTTCTCATGGCTATGATATTGTTGATGACATGGATCCACCATGTACTCTTTCGTGGCCATGGTCTTGCATTTCATGTCATAGATATGCAGTGTATTGTTTCATGGTGATGCTTTGATACCATTCAGAATCTGAGTATGTCTACCTTGGGGATGGTCTACATATTATTTTATCCTTGGTATTCAATTGCAGGTACTCTTTGACCACTAGACCTCTTTCTCTCTCCTCACGTTGTGCTAAGAACCAAATATCAAAATAGCATAAAAACCTCAAAATAAGTTCTCAACGCCTTCAAAAAGAGAGAAATTAATATAATAAGACTCTTCAAGGGGGAAACCTACTTATAAATCATATGAATTCACAAATACAAGATGATTCCAAATGAAAAGGTCTCCTTGGTATATATAGGAGACTGGGGATATAATTACAACTAATGGACCCAAGCCGACATAAATAAAATAACAATACTAATGTAATATACCCCAATTAAGGGGTAATGTGCCATGATTTAGGAATTAACATGCCCCTCCCCTTCAGACAAGTTTTTTCCTCAACCCTTGAGTAGTTATGGATGCTTATGTATAAAATACTCATCTTCCTATATGGAATATTCAACAGGTATTTTCTTCCACATAATGAGATACTCTGAAATCGATATATTCCTCAGGTGGAGAATTCTTGTGTCAGTGATAGCTTCATGCTCCAATATGATGTTTCCTTCCTCTCCAAGTTATGGAAATATAGTTTTAACTGAGATATTGTCACCTATAACATTATTTAATCATGAAACATGGAAAATTGGGTGTACTTGTGAAGATGCAGGCATCTCCAATTTGTATTCCATAGTATCGATATTTTGCAACAACTTGTAAGGGCCATAGTACTTCGGTGATAATTTATTATCCTTCTTAGCTTTCTTGAGGGACATATGTTTGTATGATTGTAGTATTAAAAATACCCAATTCCCTACTTCAAAAATTCCTTCACTACAATATTGATCTACTTGTTGTTTCATGCGATTTTGTGCCATGCTCAAGTTGTCCTTTAAAAGTTGGAGAAATTGTTGTTGATGCTCGATGTGATATTCCACAACTTGAACCTTATATTTTTCTTTTAGAGAAGAAGTGATGGATGGTGGGTGATATCCATAAAGAACCATAAATGGTGTTAGTTTTTTTGCAGTGTCAAAGGAAGTTTTATACCACCATTATGCCAAGGGTAACCACTTGAACCATTGTGTTTGTTTATCAGAGACAAATCAGCATAGGTGTCCTTCCAAAAAAAAAATCACTATCTCAGTTTTTCCATCAGATTGAGGATGATAAGATGAGCTATGAGCCAATTAAGTACCCAAACAAGAAAATAAGTCTTTCCAAAAATGTCTAGTGAAGATGGGATCTCTATCACTTACAAAAATCTTTGGGCTTCCATGTAGCTTTTGAACTATCTTCATCAATGAGGTAGAAACTATACTAGCTTTGAAAGGATGAGAGAGTGCACAAAAATGTGTTTACTTGGTAAGCCTATAAACAATCACCATGATGAAACTATTTCCTTCAAACTTTGGTAACCCTGTGATGAAATCCATGGAAACCTCCTCTCAACACTAACTTGGAATGGCTAATGGTTGTAAAATACTTGGGGTCTTAATTGTTTTCACCTTATTTTGTTGGAAAACCAAAAATTCTTCCGTAAACCTTTGAACATTAGTTTTGAGGCCATCCCAAAAAAAATCCCTCTTGACCCTGTGATAGTTTTTCAAACATCCTCAATTCCCTCCTACCAAAGAGGTGTGCAATTCCAAAAGTACCTTTTGTTTGAGTTGGGAGTTATTACATAAATATAAGTGATATTTGTACCACAGTGAATCATTTTTCCATGTAAATGTATCATATGCACTGGAATCCTGCTACAACCTTTGAATGCGAGTCCACACTTCTTCTTCGTTCTTCCATTTATACATTTCTTTTGTTATCCAATCAGGTTGGATGATAAAGATAGCATAGAGAAATGCCTCAACATATTCAACCTTTCTTGAGAGTGCATCTTCCACAACATTTTTCTTCCCTTTTTGTAGATGATTTCAAATTCATAACCAAACATCTTGGTCACCCATTTTTGTTTCTTTTCTGAAGATAATATTTTTTCCAAGAAGTATTTAAGACTGTCATGATCTGTTTTGACCTTGAAGTGCCTACCTATTAGTTAAGGGTTCCATTCCTTCAATGAATGTAGTATTACCATCATTTCCTTATCATAAATGGGTTTGTGTAACTCCTTTCCCTTGAGTGGCCAAATTTCAAAAGCAAGGGGCCTTCCTTATTACATTAGAACAACACCAACGCCATTCCACAATAAAGGTTTTTGTGAAGTCGGGTGTGGTCAATATAGGAGCTTTGCACATTGCCTCTTTAGGTTGTTACAAAGCTTGAGTTGCCTCTGGAGTCCATGAAAATGCATCCTTCTTAGTTAATGCAGTTAAAGGTGTTGTTATTTTTCCATAGTTCTGAACCATCTTGTGGTAGTAATCTGTCAAACCCAAAAATCGTCTAAGATTCTTCAATTTTTTGGGAATCGACCAATCCATCATGGCTTTAATCTTGTTAGGGTCTAACCTAAAACCTTCATGGAATACAATATGACCCAAATACTCTACCTCCTTCACTCCAAAGAAACATTTGGGTGGTTTGGCCTACATTTTTTTCTCCTTTAGTAGTTGTAGCACCCTGTCAACATGTCAAACATGATCTTCCCAAGACTTACTATAGATTAGTATATCATCAAAAAATACTAACACGGATTTTCGAAGGAAGGGCTTAAAAATGGAGTTCATCAACCCTTGGAATGTGAAGGTGCATTCGTAAGTCCAAAAGGCATGACCAAAAATTTATAATGGCCTTCATAAGTTATGAATGTTGTTTTTGGGATATCTTCTTCCTTGATTCTAATCTGATGGTACCCTGAACGAAGATCAAAATTTGTGAAGTAGATTTATCCATGTAGTTCATCTAAAAATTCATCAATGACGGGAATGGGAAACTTATCTTTAATGGTGATCTTGTTGAGATCTCTATAATCTGGACACATACACCATGAACCCTCTTTCTTGAGTACCATTACCATCGGTGCAGAGTAAGAACTTTGGCTAGGTCTAATAATGCCAACCTCTAACATTTCTTCAACCATACTCTCAATTTCACTCTTCTGGGCATAAGGGTATTTGTAAGTTTTGATGTTAGGATGAACACTCCCAAGAATTAATTGAATAGCATGATCATGATCGTGAGTGGGTGGAAGACCTCTAGGAATATCTTCAAATACTTTGTAATGCTTATCAATGATCCCTTGGGGATCTAGGGGAATATAGGTCTTATATTTTTGAACATCTAGTGAGCATAGTTGTACAATTACACCATGATGCCTCTTTTTCATTAATTTTGTCATGTCATTAGAGCTTACCAACTTACTGGGTTTCCTTGTGATACCCATTAACTCAAATTCCTTTCCTTCCAATGAAAATTTCATGAAAATTAAAATCCATTGTTCCAAATAATTGTAACCATTGGACCCATAGTACAACATCAACACCACCCATGGGTATATCAATCATTGGAATATTCATTACATATTCCTCCATATTAAGATTGATCTTATGGACATTTCCTGAGAAATTGATATTTCCTTGATTTGAAATCATTGCTTGAAACTCTAGTGATAGATATATAAAGAAATTGAGGGCTTTGGCTAATTTATAGTGAACGAAATTATGAGTACTACCAGAATCAATTAGCACTATTACCTTTTTAGTTTTGATATATCCTTCTGTCTTGAGGGTTTGAGGAGTGATAATTCCATCCAATTCATGACATTATATGGTGGGAGTCATCTCTTCAGAATAAATCTCTTGTAAATCTTCATCTTGATATGGTTTTTTTTATTTTTCTTGTTCTTCTTCCTCTTCACAATCTATGTAGACTAATTTATTCTCACCACACTTATGTCCCTTATTGTACTTTCTATCACAATTAAATCATAAACCTTTTTCTTTTCTTTCCTCCAATTGTTGAGGTGTCAACCTTGTAGGTTGAGGTGGTTTAGAAAAAGGAACATTATTCTCTTGATAGATGTTAGGGGTGGTCCTTCTGGTTTCCATAGACATATTTTTACTTTCAATATTTATCGCCACCCTGAACACATTCTCCAATGATTTGGCTTCCCAAAGGTGAACTTCATGTTGAATACTATCCTTTAAATTTCCTATGAAGACATCAATCAAGTGCTCATCTGAAATATTCGATACCTTTATATTCAATCTTTGGAAGTTCTCAATGTGCTTCGCAACTGAACCCTTTTCTTGAGATTTAGCAATTGGTTGAAGAAGGTATTGCTCCCTGTATCCTCATAGTGTGCTATCATTTCTTTCATGAAAATTGTCCAAGTCACAAGTGATTTGCAAGAAACAATTCATCGATGCCACACAAAATGATTAGGTTCTAAATATAAGGATGCAATTTGTACCTTTTGTTTTTGTGGCAAATCATGTAGATCAAAGCATTGCTCCATTTGGAGTATCCATGTGATTGCATCCTTGCCATCAAACTTCCTCATATCGATCTTAGGAAAGTGGTTGGTCTTCATCCCAAAGCTGGATTTTCTCCAGTATTGATTCATTTTCCTTGTGTCCTCATCATGGATTTCATGGGATACATTGTCACTTTTAGGTGGCCTCTCTATTAACAACATTTTCAACCCTTCCATGATATCCCCTTTTAATTCATCCATATTAGTATCCATCATCGCTTATATATTAGCTTCAATTGAATCCATCATCATTTGTAGTTCATCTCTTTTTACTGCCTTCTTGTGTAAATAATCTATGTCCTTCCGCATTTCTTCACATTCATCAAGATTCCAGGTAGGAATATTTGAGGTATTTTTTGTTGTAGGTGTTCCCTTTTTTGGTGGCATGTTGGCCAAGTATCACTGCAAGGTAGGAATTCCTAATTGGCTTAGGTAGAGGTCCAGGTGCTATATCTCTCTGATATATGTGTGAGGTCCAACAATAATATTCAGCCCAATATCTTAGGGAACTAACTAAGGAGGCTTGAACATGCCCTTATCTATACTAACTGACTACCCAGGTACTAGAGAGTGATCTCCCCAAGTGATTTTCTCAGTATACTATAGCAACAAGATGAACAAATGGTTTATTCGGTTGGTCTCAGGATTCTAGGGAGTCTCCTGATATACACTAGGTACATGGGAGCTCAAATATGTAGTAGTTTTTTCTAATGCGTAAATGTTCGAAAGGGGCCTTCCAATATACTCTAGGTATGTGGAAGAACCACATTGTCCCGGGGTTGTAGTGCTGAAAAGTAACGACAACTCCTACGTTTAGAGACGTCATAATGCATATGTACCTAAAAAGACCTAAGATTCTCCAAATTTCATGTGATACTCATTTTATCCCATTTTATTCCACTTTTTGAATCACCCCAATTGGATCTTCTAGTCAAAATATATGCAAATTTCCAAAAAACAAAAATGCACCTTTTGAAACCCTGATTTGGAGATTTTTCTACTAACCCACCTTTATTTTGTTGTAGCTCTATAATTTCATCCCTTTTGAGTCTAAAATTTTGGCCTGAGTTATCATGATGTGTCTTATTTCCAACCCCACAAGTTGACCAAGAGTGGATTCTCCAAGAGAATTGTATGATAACTTTCCCAAGATGTGCCGATGCTTTTCCCTTTTAGGCAAGCGAACTTGTACGACTTGCCACATGTCACTTTATTCACTTAAGAACTTGAAATTTGCACCAATAATTTTTTGGTTCGTACCATAACCAATGGAATAGGTCTCACTCAATTTGGAGTTCTGTAGATTTAGATATAACATTTTTCCCAAGAACACATGTTTTAGACTGAAATATGGACCAACCAAAAACCTTAATTTCCTCAGAGAATAACTTTTAGAGTACAGTGAATCAAGGGATGAAATTTGTGTACAAGATACCTCACTATTCCACCTTCATACTGTACACATTTAATCACTTGAAACCAAGCCAAAAACAATTGGGAGCGAAAATTACAAGAAGACTTGTTTAAGACTAGTTTCAAGAGAATGTATCTCCAAAAATATAACAAACCAAGATCTTCAATTTGGACCCAAATTAGCTCTATATGTCTCCTCTACACCATAGAAATTCCATATCCTAAAACCTTCCAGAAAAAAAGTTGCATCAAAAGTTCCAAGAAGATTTGTTTTGAAGAAGCCAGTCCCAAGGGTTGTCTAGCTTTGATACCAAATGTTAAGAACCAAATATCAAAATAGCATAAAAACCTCAAAATAAGTACTCAACGCCTTGAAAAATAGATAAATTCATATAATAAGCTTCTTCGAGAGGGAAACCTCCTTATACATCCTATGAATTCACAATTACAAGATGATTCCAAATTAAAAGGTCTCCTTGGTATATATAAGAGACTAGGGGTACAATTACAACTAATGGACCCAAGCCAAAATAAATAAAATAACAATACTAATGTAATATGCCCCAATTAAGGGGTAATGTGACACAATTTAGGGCTTAACACGTTTCCTCACATGGAAAATATTTCATTGTAATGTGTTTCATCCATCCATTCCTTTTTTTACCTCACATATTATGAGGCATCTATTATAGCCTTAATTTCCACCCTACAGGGTCAGATAGGAACATAGTAGAATATGAAATGCAAGACACAGATCTAGCTAAAGATTTAGATCATTTTTGTAGGGTGTCGCTTGTCATGCATGGACAAAGGGTGACATGTCACAGGTCATATATAGTGAAAATTTGAATAAAACAAGAGACAATAGATAAAACCTTAGAAATATATGTTCTATTATTGATATTCAAAACTAGAGAGCTATGTTCACTTACTTCTTCAAGGGGGAAACCTCCTAGAGAAAATCTCTAGAAAAAATAACTAGTTTGGATAAAACATTACATAAAATTCTACTCAACATATAGATATCAATAGAGAATATTAACTACCTATAAACCAACTTATAATTGGGGCCTATTTACTAATTTGGGAATTATTAATAAAGATGGGCCCTTTTACAATGAGTGACTATTAACTAACTATTTAGTTGGAAATTTTCAAGGAAGGTGGCCTCATACATCAATAAAATATCCTAAGTAAGGGTGTTATGGTAGGAACCTAACATTCCCTTCCCCTTTGAAATAATCATTCTCTTCAAGGTTAAAGAAGAGGAAATTATTGTAGAATCATTGTTGGTTCCCATATGACATTTGTTAGTTGTGTATCTTTCCATTGGATCAATACTTCCCTAATTGTGTTCTAGCACAACTAACGCTCTTTGGTATATAATATTTATTTTGGCTGGAACCAAATGGAACCTTATTTATCAAGTTTTGGTAGGATGGTATACACTTTGAAATTTTATCCCTTAAACTTCTTCAAAGAGGACACATGAAAAACTAGATGAAACTTAGAGTGGGATGGCAGAGCCAACTTGTAGGCTGCCTTCCCAATGTGTTGTATCATCTTATAGAGACCATAGATATTAGGAGTTATATTATAGGGAAATTTATCTTTGAGTGGTGTCTATTTATAAGGATATAGGAAGATAAATAATTGATCCCATTTTGCAAAAGAACATTCATATCTATGTTGATAAATTATTTGTTTCATTTGATGTTGGGAAATAACCAAGTTTTTGTTAAGGGTATGGATAATGGATTATTTGGTGTGAAGTGCATTGGGACATCAAGTCATGATGGTTCATCACARTTCTCCTAGAATCAATCGATTGGTCAGTCGACCTACACCTAGAAACAGTCGATCGGGTGGTTGACCTGATCTCTACATTAGTCAGTCAAGTAGTCGACAAATCTGTGGGTCAGGTAGTCGACCAACATTTGAAGATAGTCAGTCAGTGGATTGACCAGTTGAAAATTYGACTATGAGTTCGACACATGGATGATCAGTTYGAGCATCCTTTTCAAGCTGACTAGACAACATGGATTTGATGGAGTCAACTCTAACAACCAAAAATTATATGTGGACAATATCCTCTCTATTTCATTGACGTTGGTTAAATTTTGAAGCTATAAATAGAATACACCATCATTAATTATCATCATGGTGATATCATTTTTTTGTACAATATGTCTAATATGCATTATGATGTTCTGATCACAGTGTGTTGTTCTTAAGTGTTGTAACAATGTCTTTAGACACCACCTTTTGTCTTCAAAATTTTATTCCCTCTTTGATTATCTGCATAAATGTTTGTCTATTTTGTACCAAGTTCCACCCTATTCCTCAACATGGTATCATATTTGATGGTTTGAAACCTCGCCTATTATCCACAAATCTTGCTGAGTCTAATCTCTTGTGTGATTGACTTTGGGCCAGTGGTTTTGTTTATTGGAACTTGTTGAAACAAAACATATATATATATATATATATATATATATATATATATATATATATATATATATATATATATATATATATATATATATATATATATATCAAAGAGGTATTCAAAGATTGATCATGTGATTATGAACAAATCAAATTATGTAGTGTGGGCACTAGACATGGAAATAGTAAAGTACTATGGAAATATACGAAGAATGTGATTCCATATCAAATAGACGATCAAGAAAAGTTCATTGTTGATGGAAAGAAGGAAGATGTTGTGGGGGTCATCACAACCTATATCTTATGAGAGATTCATTTTCACTTTAGTGGAATTGATTTCCCTCATCAAGTTTACAAGAAGTTGAAGTCGTTTTTCAATAGATTCGATGAAATCCACATCATGTAGTTGGAGAAAGAGTTGATCTCTCTTGGTCCTCATTCCCTTGATAGAATAGAGGAATATATTGTGCATGTAAAGGAAATCCATTTGAAATGGGGAAAATTTGGGAAGAATTATTAGAAGAAATATGGAAAACGCATTGAGCTACTCCTAATGAATCTAAGAACACCATTTGACATGTTTATTTCAAATTTCCACACCAAATAGAAGGCATGCAAGGAATATGGTAAGGATTACACCTTTACATATTTCTATCATATTTTAATCATTGATCGACACAAATTTCTTGAAAAAGGAAGGCTTGGTGGTAAACATCAATCTCACTTTCTCAAGGGAAAGGGAAGGTTGAATCATGGGGAAAGAGGACAATTTGATACCCTGTTGAAATTACTAAGACAACTGAGAGGGGGGGTGAATCAGTTGTTATTGTTCTTAAACAATTTTAAGTCTATTAATACATTCTTAATATTTCTTCAAGTGATCATCAACATTATACAGCATATGGAAAATAAAATAATGAGCATTCGTCACACATAAGATATACACAGAGACAGATTTTCATGAGAAAACCCATAAAGGGAGAAAACCTCTTCTTCTTTGAAATGATAGGTAGTCTTTTAATTTCTGTACATCATCTATAATTGAGAACCAACTCAATGTGAGGCTACAACCTCTGTTTTTCAAGCTGCAACTTGCTGAGAGCGCCAACTCTCTGTTTTCTCTAGAACCCACTAGAAGGAAGCACCAACTCCCTGGTTTCTCTAGCACCAACTAGAAGGAATCACCAACTCCCTGGTTTCTATAGCACCAACTAGAAGGGAGCTACAACTCCCTATGTTCAAGCACCCAATTGAACCTTTGAGGACACCAGTCCTCCCTAGCACCTCCCAACCACCCTGAAATATGAATATGAAATACTGAAACCAATTACAGTGATATAGTGTTCAATAACAACTTACCAGTCTCATCACTGTTCTGCAATATTTTGCTACTCAGTCTTCCTCACTTTCTTCTAGCATGCATCCGCTACCCATTCTGTTCTTCTACCTTTTGTGCTCTGTGTGCCATTCCTATTCAATGCACCTTTTGTTTCTTATACATTTCAGCTGCTGCACCACCTCTTTACTTCCTCACACATGCATTACTTCACCTCAGCAACAACAACATCATCACTTCTCTGTGTCGTGTTCTTATAGCTTCTGTGCACCTTGTGCATGCAATATGCACAATGTTTCTGCATCTCTTCATAGTGAGTGCTCTGTTTGATCATCATTACGACTTCTCAGCTTCTCTGGCAGTTTTCCCATGCGTTCAGCATCACTGGATGTCATGCTAAGATTCCTCAGCCTCTATGGTAGTTAAGACTCTTCTTCTTCTCTAGCATAGTTGAGCTTATACTTTCTGCTTCAATTACAAACTTCAACGCTCATCCACTTGTCAGTCCCTCTAAGAATCATCTTCATTCACTGGAAGAAGCTTGGAGACCCTTCAGCTCCTCTGGTGATCACACAGAGGTCTCTTCAAATCCTTTGGCAGAGACCATCAATGGTTTCCAATAGTTAGACTGCGAGGAGCAACATTGGCCCTCCGATTGTGTCCAAAATCCTCTGCACCATTGGATTGACTTCATGTGATCTTGCGTTTATTTTTCCAATTCACATTTCGGTATTTCGGGATCCCCGTGGTAAAGATTTTGTTACTCTCCATGTCCTGATCCATGAAACTCCAAAATGGAGCTTGTCTGAACTAGCTCCTTCTTTTCTCGTGACCACCAGTGGTGACTATAGGCTATGCCAAAAGGTGCTTCATATTTCACGATTTTATAAACTTCATCGAGTCTGATCGAGGGTTGAAATCTCCATAGATCCGACGGTCTAGGTCTTATCACGATCTCACATCTCGTGAGTTTCCACACCATGCTCTGTTGACTCCAAGTCAGCGAAATTCCAAATGCTTTCCACTTGTCCTATCGTGATTTCGGCATTCTTGTTGCAAAGTGTTTCGACACTCCAACTTCCAGTATCTGAAACCCTGAAATGGGGTTGGATCAATGGTCCACATCAAACCTTGATCTGATGGCTCAGATCATTTCGCAATTTCAGCATTTCGCAATTTCGGCATTCCTGTGGTATTGTTTCTTGACTCTCCAAGTCGCGATTCGCGAAACCGTGAAATGGAGTCTTTGACATGCTCTGATCTTCTGCCACGCGTCCCTCTTGGATCAACGGTCAAGATTTTATCAAGGCTTCTCATATCATGATTTAGGGACTCCTGTGGTAGGATTTCTTGACATCTCCATTTCACGATTTCCGAAATCTTGATAGCCAAAACTCTGAAATGGAGTTGGACCACCGCTTCGATCTTGTACTTTAAAGAATGTGCAGGTTCTTCCTGATCCAACGATGGTCGAAACTTATTATCAGATCTGACACCTGAGATCTGTCCTCCTCTTATGTGCATTCTTCTTGTCTACAATCTAATCTGATGGTCCTCCTTCTTTCGGGAATTTAAATGGGATCCAATGATCACTGACACTTCTCCTCCCGAGCTTAGGCACTGCGTTTGACTCTGCACTAATTCCTCCTAAGCTTACTTTGTCCTTGTTTTTCCTTCACTGCATACTCTGATATTGCCATCAGTGACAAGCACATACTACCTGTAAAGCATGCCAACCATCCTCTGCACTATCTCTTCTAATCTTATCGAGCTTGCTCTACAACGTCTTCCCAAAATACTTCTGATGCCCGTCTGTTACATTCTTCCTGTACTCAAGCCATCATCATTGTTGTACTTGCTATAAATGACAAGAATACACTGCCTATAAAACATGCCAACAATCTCCCCCTTTGGCATTGATGGCAACAAAGGCACCCAGATTCTTTTCTCCCCCTTTGACATCAATGTCAACGAGAACATACTCCCCCTGAGTTGTTGCAGTTTTTTTAGGAAGTATCATATATTCAATCAATCAATACAAAACTCCCCCTAACAGGATGAGCTTGTGTAGATGTTAGATGGGATGACACCTAGCTTCTGTCAGAGATAATCAAATGGGGTCTTGGCTAGGGGTTTAGTAAAGATGTTTGTTATCTGTTCTGTGGAAGGGATATAATTCTACTGAACAACTCTGTTTGTGACTTGTTCTCTGAGAAAATGGTATTTTATTGGGATATGCTTAGTCTTTGAATGAAGAACAGGATTCTTGGAGACACTAATGGCACTAGTGTTATCACAGTGAATTGTAATCAGATCAGTATAGTTTACCTTCAAATCTGCAAGAGTTTGAATCATCCACAAGATTTGAGTACAGCAAGTAGCAGCAGCAATGTACTCTGCTTTTGTAGTTGATAAGGAAATATACTCATGTTTCTTACTAATCCATGCTACCAACGAGTCTCCCAGGAAGAAGGCACCTCCACTGGTGCTCTTTCTTTCATCTACAAAATTTGCCCAATCTGCATCTGAATAAGCAGTTAACTGAAAATTCTGATTTCTGGGATACCACAGACCATAAGTCATTGTTACCTTCAAGTATTTGAATATCCTTTTGACATCTACCAAATGACTTTGTTTAGGAGCAGATTGATAACGACCTACCATTCCAACAACTTTCATTATATTAGGACAGGATGTTGTGATGTACAGAAGACTGCCTATCATTGATCGATATGTCCTTTGATCAACATCGAGTGAAATGTCATCTTTACTGAGCTTGCAACCAACCACCATGGGTGTACTAACAGGAGAGGAGTCCTCCATCTGAAATTTTTTCAACATCTCTTTCAAGTATTTTTCTTGAGATATAAAAATTCCTGCAGAACTTTGTTTTACTTGTAAGCCAAGAAAATATGACAGTTCTCCTATCATGGACATCTTAAATTATGTTTGCATAGAGTTAGCAAACCACTAGATAGATGATTCATTAGTGCACCCAAAAATAATATCATCTACATAAACCAAAACAACTAATAAATTATCACCTTCAGACTTAATGTAAAGGTTGTTGTCAACAGTACCTTTCTTGAATCCTTTATCTTGTAAAAATTTGTCCAGTCTATAATACCAAGCTCGTGGTGCTTGTTTCAGTCCATATAAGGCCTTCTTCAGCTTGAAAACATTATTAGGATTATCTGTCAATGAGAATCCTTCAGGTTGCTCCATATATACTTCTTCCTCTAGATCTCCATTAAGAAATGTTGACTTAACATCCATCTGATAAACTCTAAAGTTCTTGTGACATGAATAAGAAAGAAACATTCTGATAGCTTCCAATCTTGCCACTGGTGCAAAATTTTCATCAAAGTCCTGACCTTCAACTTGTGCATACCCTTTATAGACCAATCTAGCTTTATTTCTAACAACTTATCCTTTTTCATTCATTTTATTCTTGAACACCCATTTGGAACCTATTACATTTTTATCTTCACGTCTAGGAACAAGCTCCCAAGTATTGTTCTTCTCAATCTGATCAAGCTCTTCATTCATTGCTCTAATCCAATTATCATCCTGGCTAGCTTCCTCAAAATTTTTAGGTTCAGTCATAGATAAAAGGGAAACATGATATTGTTCTGAGTCTTTAATCAATTTTCTTCTCGTCTAAACTCCTTTATTTATATCTCCAATTATTTTATTTTCAGGATGATTCTTTCTAATAATTCTGAGAGGTGATTTTTCTTCTTTCTACTGATTTGTGTCAGTCTGAGTATTCATATTTTCATCTGATTCAGATTCTTCCTTTTCTGATCCTTGGACATGTTCATCTTCATCTTCAACTATATCTTCTGTTCTTGGTTCAACACTGCTTACATTTATGACTGGGATTTCTTCATCAACTTTTATGTCTATACAATCAACTAATTTATGCAGTCTCTTATTGTAGCATCTGTACCCTTTACTATTTGTAGCATAACCCAAAAAGATACCTTCATTAGCTCGGTCATCATATTTGCCAATATTTTCATCATTATTCTTGATATAACATTTACTCCCAAAAACTTTAAAATGCTTGATTGAAGCAGGTCGTCCAAACCATAGTTCATAAGGGGTCTTGTCACTGTGTGGCCTGAGATGAGCTTTGTTAAGGATATGAACATTTGTATGAATTTCTTCCACCCAATAAGTCTGAGGTATGTTCCTTTCATTCATCATTGATCTTGCCATTTGTTGTACTGATCTATTCTGCCTCTCAACAACTCCATTTTGCTGTGGAGTCCTTGGAATTGTGTACTCTCTTTTAATCCCATGTTTATCACAGAACTCTTTGAAGTTCCATGAACTAAACTCTCCTCCTCTATCAGACCTTACTGCCTTTAATCTTTTTCCTGTTTGATTCTCAGTCAGAGCCTTAAACACTTTGAATTTTTCAAATGCTTCAGATTTTTCCTTTAAAAAGGCAACACATGTTAGTCTAGAATAATCATCAATAATCAACATAAAATAGTTTTCTTTTCCTGTACCTTCTTTTCTTGATGGTCCACATAAATCCATATGTACTAACTGGAGAGATTTTTCTGTTGAGGGAAAGGTTTTAGATTTGAACTGAGTGCGACTAAGCTTTCCTATCTGGCAGGTTTTACAAACAGAGTCATATGGCTTTGATATCTTCGGAAGATCCTTTACTGCCCCATTGTTACTAAGCTTGATTATATGATCAAAATTTAGGTGTCCAAGTCTCCTATGCCACAACCAACTTTCATCATACTTTCTTAAGTGACATTCTTCTTTTTCTTCTTTTAACACATAGACATTATTTTCTGTTCTTATCCCTTTTGCAATCAGTTGTCCTGAACTCAAAGCCTTTATTTTACAGTCTTTAGAAGTAAAAACAACTTCACATCCTTTGTCACAAACTTGACTGACACTTAGTATATTATGTTTCAGACGATCTACAAACAACACATCTTGAGCTTTTCCTTTGTCATTACTTAGGCTTACCATTCCTTTACCCTTTATTTTTCTTGGTGCATCATTTCCAAAAGTTACATTCCCTGATTTGTTTTCACTTAAAGTTAGAAAATTACTTTTGTCTCCAGTCATATGTTTGGAACATCCACTGTCAATATACCATGGATTCTTTTGTTTTTGGGCTGATAATACTAGTCCACACTTGTCATCTGCTTTCTTCTTCCAAACCTTGACATTTTCAGCAGTGGTGATCAAGTCTAGATTGTAATTCCTTAAGCGACAGTCTGCAGCTTTATGTCCATAATTACGACAGTTGTAACATTCTGGTTCACTGAATAATAGATCATAATGATTGTTATGCTCATAATTGTTGTTGTGTTTCACCTGTGTCCTTCTCCCAGTCATCACATGATTTATGGTCTGCGATTGTTTTTTGCTTGGTTGTCTCAATCTTTGTTGTGGAAGATAGTTATTCATTGAAAATCTTGATTGTTCATATCTAAATCTTAAAGAACAGTTTATAGCTTTGTGACCAAAATTAGAGCAAAAAAAACAATATCCATAGAAAAAACCCGAGTACCTTGAAAAAATTCGTCTTCTTTGAGGAGGTCGATTTCTTTCATGCCGATAATCTTTCTAATCTACAAATTTAGTTCTGGTACTTTTTCTTTCATTCCTTCTTGGTGGCTGATTTTCTTTCTTTGTTTCTGCAGAGTGACTGTTGTCAATGTTTGAGGATTTGACAAACTTGATGGGTTCTGTATTACTTGGATGATCACTACTTTATCCTTCTTCATATCCCAATCCAGCTTTCAACTTTGGATTTCTTTGCTGATTTAGAATGGAGGTTAATCCTTCTGAGGCTTTAATACTTGGCATATTTTGGTGATACAATCCCTTAAACTTCTCCATTTCTTTTCTGGTTTTTACTATCTCTTCTTCTAAGGCTTCAAAACTGGATTTCTTCTCTGACAACTGTTGTTTTAGTATGTCTTCTATTTTCTTTGCCTCTTCTAATTTCACTTTCAGCAGGGCAAAGTATTCATCAGGCTGTTTACTGTCTTTCTCGAACTGTATCAACAATTGTTTTTGATTTCTACTCTTAATTATGAGTCTGACAATTTCTTCCCGTGCACTGATCAGTTCTCCTTCCATTTCAAACACAACTTCTTCATCATTATCATCACTGCCTATGCTTTTATTATCATAATCCTCTTTGGCCATAAGCATGAAGTCATTTGCCTTATCTTCACAGGAAGAGTCACTATCGGTGTCTTCTGAGGAATTGTCATTATTTGCAACCAAAATTTTCTTCTTATTATATTTCTTGTATTTGTACTTCTTTTCATCATCAGAGTTCTGGTCCTTTTTCTGATGGGGACACTTAGATGAAAAATGACCTATCTTACCACAGTTAAAGCATTTGAAGGGAAACTTTCCATGATATTTTCCTGATCCTTTCTTTAACCCTCTCACAAATTTTGCCTCAATATCATCTAATTCTAAATCAGTATTCTTGTCTGCTTTAAAAGATGCTTCTCTAGTAATAGATTTATATTTGTTAATTCTCATTTCATATGCAGTTAGAGTTCCTAGGAGTTGATCAATGGACAGAGTTTTAAGATCACTTAGTTCTTCTATTGCAGAGACTTTTGAATTAAATTTATCAAGCAGCGATCTTAAAATATTCTGAACTAAAAATGGTTCTTCAATCTTCCCAACAAGACCCTTCATGGCATTTACAACTTCTTCAACTCTTAAAAAATACTTGTTAAATGTTTCATCTTCATTAATCTTTAGTTGTTCAAATTTCAATCTATATGTTTGAAGTTTGGCATCTTTTACTTTCTCATTTCCTTCATAACTGCTAATAAGTTTATCCCACATTGCTTTGGCAGTTTCAAGATGCATCAACCTTACAAACTCAG
>JASDQU010099748.1:677698-688896 GCA_032191745.1 Picea mariana
AGGCCATTAAGTATGTTCTCATTCTAATCTTCCAGAAGGCAAAATTTGTTCCATCAAACAGAGGGGGCTTAGTGGCTGAAGTCCCTTCATGACTTGTCATGTTTAAGCTTACAGATCTACCTTTGAATAAAAGGAACCCGCTCTGATACCAATTGTTGAAATTACTAAGACAACTGAGAGGGGGGGTGAATCAGTTGTTATTGTGCTTAAACAATTTTAAGTCTATTAATACATTCTTAATCTTTCTTCAACTGATCATCAACATTATAAAGCATATGGACAATAAAATAATGAGCATCAGTCAAACATAAGATATACACAGAGACAGATTTTCACGAGGAAACCCATAAAGGGAGAAAGCCTCTTCTTCTTCGAAATGATAGGCAGTCTTTTAATTTCTGTACATCATCTATAATTGAGCACCAACTCAATGTGAGGCTACAACCTCTGTTTTGCAAGCTGCAACTTGTTGAGAGCACCAAATCTTTGTTTTCTCTAGCACTCACTAGAAGGAAGCACCAACTCCTTGGTTTCTCTAGCACCAACTAGAAGGAAGCACCAACTCCCTGGTTTCTCTAGCACCAACTAGAAGGGAGCTACAACTCCCTGTGTTCAAGCACCCACTTGAACCTCTGAGGACACCAATCCTCCCTAGCACCTCCCAGCCACCCTGAAATATGAATATGAAATATTGAAACCAATTACAATGATATAGTGTTCAATAACAGCTTACCAGTCTCATCATTGTTCTCCAAGATTTTGCTACTCAGTCTTCCTCATTGTCTTCCAGCATGAATCTGCTGCCCATTCTGTTATTCTACCTTTTGTGCTCTGTGTTCCATTCCTATTCAATGCACCTTTTGTTTCCTATACATTTCAGTTGTTGCACCACCTCTTTACTTCCTCACACATGCATTACTTCACCTCAGCAACAACAACATCATCACTTCTTTGTGCCATGTTCTTATAGCTTTTGTGCACCTTGTGCATGAAATATGTGCAATGCTTCTGCATCTCTTCATAGTGAGTGCTCTGTCTGATCATCATTACGACTTCTTAGCATCTTTGGCAGTTTGCCCACGCGTTCAGCATCACTGGATGTCATGCTGAGATTCCTCAGCCTCTATGGTAGTCGAGACTGTTCATCTTCTCTGGCATAGTCGAGCTTATACTTTCTGCTTCAGTTACAAACTTCAACGCTCATCCACTTATCAGTCCCTCTAAGAATCGTCTTCATTCACTGGAAGAATCTTGGAGACCCTTCAGCTCCTCTGGTGATCACATAGAGGTCTCTTCGAATCCTTTGGCAGAGACCATCAATGGTTTCCAACAGTTAGACTGTGAGGAGAAATATTAGCCCTCCGATTGTGTCCAAAATCCCCTACACCATTGGATTGACTTCATGTAATCTTGCATTTATTTCACCAATTCGCATTTTGGTATTTCGGGATCCCCGTGGTAAAGATTTCGTTACTCTCCATGTCTCGATCCCCGAAACTCCAAAATGGAGCTTGTCTGAACTAGATCCTTCTTTTATCGTGACCATCGGCGGTGACTACAGGCTGTGCCAAAAGGTGCTTCATATTTTGCAATTTTATAAACTTCATTGAGTCTGATCGACGGTTGAAATCTCCATAGATCCGACGGTCCAAGTCTTATCGTGATCTCGCATCTCGCGAGTTTCCACACCATGCTCTGTTGACTCCAAGTCATCGAAATTCGAAATGTTTTCCACTTGTCCTATGATTCGACGGTCCAGATCAGATCTTGAATCAATAGCTCCGATCATATCACAATTTCGGCATTCTTGTTGCAAAGTGTTTTGACACTCCAACTTCCTTTATCTAAAACCCGAAATGGGGTTGGATCAACGGTCCACATCAAACCTTGTTCTGATGGCTCAGATCATTTCACGATTTCGGCATTCCTGTGGTATTGTTTCTTGACTCTCCAAGTCATGATTCATGAAACCCCGAAATGGAGTCTTTGACATGCTCTGATCTTCTGCCATGCGTCCCTCTTGGATCAACGGTCAAGATTTTATCGAGGCTTCGTATACCGCAATTTTGGGACTCCTGCGGTAGGATTTCTTGACATCTCCATCTCACGATTTTCGAAATCCGATAGCCAAAACTCTGAAATGGAGTTGGACCACCGCTTCGATCTTTCACTTTAAAGAACGTGCAGGTTCTTCATGATCCAATGATGATCAGAACTTATGCTCAGATCTGACGCTTAATATCTGTCCTCCTCTTCTATGCATTCTTCTTGTCTACAATCTGATCCGACGATCCTCCTTCTTTCAGGAATTTAAATGGGATCCAACGATCACTGACGCTTCTCCTCCTGAGCTTAGGCACTGCGTTCGACTCTGCATTAATTCCTCCTAAGCTTACTTTGTCCTTGTTTTGCCTTCGCTACATACTCTGATCTTTCCATTAGTGACAAGCACATACTGCCTGTAAAGCATGCCAACCATCCTCAGCACTATCTCTTCTGATCTTATCGAGCTTGCTCTGTAGCATCTTCCCAAAATACTTCTGGTGCCCATCTACTACATTCTTCCTGTACTCAAGCCATCATCGTTGTTGTGCTTTCCATCAATGACAAGCATACACTGCCTGTAAAACATGCTTACATACCCTTGTACAGAGACTTGAGCCACAATGAGAAACTTAAAGGGTAAAGACTAAACATGTGGATAAATTTTTTTACAATAAGAGAGACAATTTAGAGGAGAAGGTTAAACGCCTTGAAGGAGACATGTCCAATGTTTGTTCAGCCACTAATAATTTCACCTTCTAGTTCATAACTTCTCAAGACTTGTTGTCTCATTTTGCATAAAACAAATGGGTAGTCGACTCTTGGTGCACACATCATATGTCTAAGGATGCCTCCTTGTTCACATCCTTGAATGATGTCGAGGAGATGAATATTTATCTTGTCAATTTTTTTCTCTCGATATTGTTGGTTAGGGTGATGTTTCCCATTGACATGGATAATTGTCAATGTTTATCATGTACAAAATATTAGTTCCAATCAATTGTTTATTTCTTAGCTAACAGAGACATGTAATGTTGTAGAATTTTTTTCAGATCAGTTCTTTGTTCGAGATTTGAAGAAAGGTTACTCAATTTTTTCCAGATCAGTTCTTGACCGAAAGGAAAACTTGTATTTATATGAATGACTCAACCCAACACCAAACCAGTTGATCCATAATATTTTTGGCACGAAATGAGAGCAGAGATATATAAAATAAATGTATAGAGATATATCATATATCCAATAATATAACAGATATATATCAGAGATATAACCATAAACACATAGATACAGTAATATACAATTTCTATTAATGAGTGAAATGTACAAAACTCTAAAAATACAGAGTGAAAGACTTGCTAGAATGGTGGAATCTTATTTCTAAGAAGAGATCTGATGGCTACTCACATTCACAAGAAGATGAATTTTCAATGAGGCTCCAAAGGCATTTTTATCATAAAGAAAATCCAAAACCCTAGCCCCAGAAAATGAAAAGCCAACAATTTTGTGGACCCCATTTTGGGTAGTTTGGTGTATTAACTTCTCGGGGGTGTAAATTTGGCATATACTATTCATTTGGGGTGAACGATAGATTGTTGGAAAGGTATCAACAAGGAGATAAATTTTGGGGGATCAATTAGAACCTTTATATATGTTTAAGGTTATCTATCGTGAAAAATGTTTTTTGGGACCTCAAAATGGCCCCAGAATTTTAGGAACTGAAAAACTGCTAAAACTAGTAAGTTGCTAGAAAACTAATTTTAGTTAGTTGGAATAGGTGGGTGACCATCGATATCCACCTAGATAAATCCTCCCTCCATAGGAGGAAATTTTCTCCATTATGATGCGTTCTCGGGGGAGAGGGGAAAGCGTTTGCTGAATCTTAATCTTGGTGAGTTGCTTGCCTTGTTAGAGAAGTTGTGTTGCTTGGTTTATGGGAGGTTGTTGAGAACCTGATGAGATGACTATGTGCATAAGTAATATTTGTTATTTGATTCAATATTGTCGACCTTAATCTGCTGGATAAAAGGTGCTTGGACTGAGGCTACAGTGGTTGCATTGTCCTTTTGTTCACCTTTTGAACAGATTGTGAAGATTGTGGTTGTAGTGTCCTTCTCTAAGAACAGACATGCACACCTCTTACCCATTCCATCCATAAATAATACACATGATCACCATAAATCCCCACTACACATGCACATCCTCACTCTACACCATCCACCTTTGAGAGGGTGGGTTGGGGGGGGCTGAAGGTGTGCATGTTTTTTCTATTGGGTGAGCATGTGCATGTGTGTTCTCTTGGGAGGGTGGAAAGTGGGGGTTGAGGGTGTGCATTTGTGTGCTTTTGAGTAAGGGTGTGCATGTGTTTCCTAAGGAAAACACATGCATATCCCCATTCCCTGGAAGGGTGGATAGTGGGGTGTTATAATGTGCATGTATGAGCTTTAACTGTAATTATATTTTCATTACACTAGAATGTTTAAACATAAAATTATTTATACATGATATACTTTGGGATTAGGTTAATCATTGATAGGAAAGTCATCGTTTTAAATTCAAAGGGGGTATCGCTTGGTATATACACCACTATAAACTAAAGTAGTCAAAAAGTTACATAGAGGGGATTCCTTATCTCATAAAATAAAAATTCTTGTACATAAATTTGATGTGTAGCTAAGTTGTAACCTTAAAAATAAGTAATTGTTATTATTATTACAAAAAGTGTATTAATACATTTTAACATATTAATTATATCAATTTACAATAAACGAATTAGTAATATTAAATAAAAATGCATTGAATTTGAATTTAACATCATCCATCATTATTCAAATCCTGATAGAGTGATCAATTTTGATGGGCCTTGTTCTGCATGACAACCCAGTTTTAAAACTCGTCGCTATTAGGAGGAGACACCAAAAAATACATCCATGATAAGGGTTGGTGTGTCCTAGGCCAAGTTTGATCCCCAGGTGATTTTGACAACTTAGATTCCCATGGGTCGATATTTCTTAGCCACAAGCTAGTCCCGTGGGTCATGGGCACACTAGTAAAAACAAATATCACCCATTATCAAAATTTTCTTCTAAAACTAAACAAAAGATTGAAAAGTATAATCATTTATCTTAAATATTAAAGAAATTTATGCCTAAAATTGAGCACGTATTTTATGCCTAAAATTGAACTCCTACATTTGACATGTTTGAGCATTCAAGCATTGAAACCCCTCATTATATTAAAAAGACAAATTGATATTGTTAAAAGGGTGAAATCTTACTTCGTTAATGACGAGAAAAGAAAAAAATATGTATTTGTGTTCACCATATTAAGTCTGAGTACACAATCTATTATTATGTATAGTAATTATTCTCTCCCCCACACACACACATATATTAAAATGGAAAACTAAATATATCACATTATAATATAGTTTTATAAAGTGTTTTTTATTATTGCGTAAACAATGAAGTAATTTATATAATGAAAAGTGAAGTATCTAATAGAAAAAGTATTCTGGCTTGGTATCTAATAGAGGATTTTGAAAAGAAGGCCATCAATTACTCCCCCCTTAAACTTGATTTGTGGGTCAGGTATGTAGATGATACAAATGTAAAATGGCCTCATGGAAGAGAGAATCTTGAAAAACTTTGTGGAGCAGCTAAATACTCAATCAAAACATATCCAATTCACTATGGAAACAAAATTCCATAATTCAATTCCTTTCTTGGATGTTCCCTTTTCAAGAAAGGAGGATGGTTCCTTGGCACATCAAGTGTATCGTAAAAAAATCCACTCTATCTTCAGCTTTATTCCCATCATCATCCATCCAAAAATCGGGGGTCATTAACACTTTGGCTACCAGAGCCCTAAGAATTTTTTATGAGGAGCATTTGGAAGAAGAAAAGCAACACTTAACTAGTTGCTTCCTAAAAAGGGGTTATAAGGATTGACAAGTGAAGAGGGATTTTAAAATGGAAAAAAGAACCCCTAGAAATCAAAATATCAATGATGAAGGAGACAATAAGGTGGTTCTCCATATGTCCAAGTCACATCAGAGAAGATCGTTAGGATCCTTAGAAATAATAATATACAAACCATTTTTCAACCCCCTAGAATGATTAGAAGTCTCCTTAGTTTAGTGAAGGACCATGTGGAACCTAAACTACAAAAAGGGGTTTACAAAATTCTCTTATTATGTGGTATAAACTACATTGATGAGACTAGGATATCATTTAAGGTTAGAATTAAAGAACACAAAGATGCAATTACTCATAATCATGAAAAGTCCTCATATTTGGATAAGCACTCTATATCACAAAGCATCACATCTGTATTGAAGATGCCGATATTATTGCAAGGGTCGATCAATTATCCAAAAGATGTATTAGAGAGGACATGTAAATTGTGAAGAAAAACATATGCCTGAAAAGGGATGATGGCCTAAAGCTAAGCAAATCTTGGCTCCCCATTCTTCAGAGTTAACCTTTAATATGATTTTTTTGTGCTTGTTCTTTTTCCCTATTTTCGTCTTCTTGTTATTTTTGTTCTTTCCTCATTTTCAGTTCTATCTTCCTCTGCCTCTGTTTATTGTTTTTTCATATCTTTTCATTGTTCTTTATCTCTCATCTTTCTAGTCTTTTTATTATTTGAGTGTGTTTTCTTTGTTTAAACTTTTAGGTTCTCCTACTTTTTCTATTTGTTTTTTCCTTTGTTTATCTTATTATTTATTTTGTTTGCATTCTTTTTTCTTTTTTTTACTTCCTTTTTATGTTTTTATCATTTTCCCTTTCTCTTTTTGTTTTATTTTTATCTAGCCAACTTGTAGTTTCTAGGTTTTTCAATCTCTTGGGTTTTATTTTCAATATTTTTTAGGGTTCTCCTCATGATTTATGAATCTACACCTCAATTCTTGTTGATTTATTTCTATTAATTTGTGTGTCCTAGTGATGGAATGTGTATCGTAGGTCTAAAGCATCGACAAAATGTTTGAAAACAAAATGAATCTGAAAACCTATAATAATAATCTAACACATTGTGAAAGCCTAAAATAACAGGTTCACGTTGAGATTGAGCCGAGGAACATGACATTACCTCAGATGCTCGAAGGGACAATAAGGATAGTTGGTAACTCGTGTTGGTATAACAAGGACACATTGACAAGGAATTTTAGTTAGAACCTTAATGAGGATGAGGTCCATACAAGATCACCCCAAGTGGGGACTTAATGAGAGAAATTAACATGCTAAGTGTGAGAGTTGGTGGAAGTACATAGCTCTCAATGAAAATTAAGGTTCCATAAGAAAACACAGAGAGTATCCTTCCAAAACTTGTCGATGAGAGGAGAAGGTTTGAAGCACTACATTGACGAGTAAGGAAGGTAATTCATCAAATCGACGGGAGGTATTCTTCCAAAAGGAGACCCAATTCATATATATGGGAGAAGAGAAATGAAATGAGTGCAAGGAAATATTTAGTAGTTAAGGGGTTTAGTGTTAAGCAAGGCCCTGAGCCCTCAAAGTCATTCAAGGAGTAGGGGTGGACGAAAGTGCGAATAGCACCGAGGGATAGTTGGGGAGGTGAGAGAGTGTGGAGAGGGAAAACATATTGGTTTAGAAGAGTAGGGAAGAATAGCTAGGGGTGGTTCTCTATGAATGTGGGGAGACCTCCTCGAAAGATGAGTGTTATACAGGGGTGAAAATTTTCTAGGATTGGGATGAAAAAGGAGAAGGAGGGTTGGCTAAGGGGAATGTGAGAAGAAGATTCTTCCTCCCATGGGATTGTGAATAAAACAAGGGATGCACAAGCTACTTGGATGGAAGGAACTCGATTCAAATACCTATGCTCTGAGGTAGAGAAGAAGGTAGTGAAAAAGGTTGAGGATGTGGTGCAAGATCAAATGAGAAACATGATGGAAGGAGGAGATTTTGGAGGACGTGAAGGAATGGGTTGAAGACCCATATTATTCCAGGACTAGAGAAACCAAATATTTTAAGATGGAAAAAACCTATTGGATAGTGAATGAAATGGTGGTGCAGACCTTGTAGAAGATGAGGAAGTAACATGGGGACATCATGCATGTAGTCATAATTCTTGAAGCAAAATTTAAGTTGTTTTGTAAGATCCATCATGGAATTCGGTTTAGGGTCACCCTAGGTGACGAAATATATCAACAACGAGAGGAAACAACTGGGATGTCGA
Source organism: Picea mariana (assembly GCA_032191745.1). Taxonomy (NCBI): domain Eukaryota; kingdom Viridiplantae; phylum Streptophyta; class Pinopsida; order Pinales; family Pinaceae; genus Picea; species Picea mariana. Next base: position 685,940 of record JASDQU010099748.1, read on the forward strand.
GCTTGTCAGGATCTAAATATTGTCCCATTCAAGTTGAATATGAAGGCTCGCATAAAGATTGAATCTGAAACCAAGATGACCCTTCACCAAGCAGGAGCACAGGGTGATCAAGTTTGAATCAACTTTATGTTTTAGTCATTTTTATGATTACATAAGTCTTCGTAGGCATAGGTATTATAGAACTCAAACATATAAGGTCAGTTGTAAAAACTATCTTTAGGCTTTCAGATATGTTTAATTTTGACAAGAGAGTTGATAATATCCTGATGAAAACCTATTTCAATTTTCTTGGTGATGGACACTGGTTTTTGTTTTGGCAAGTCCCCCCGAGTAGGTTGTAACTCTATTTTGAATATATAATAGGAAAACATACAAAGTTTTTAGTTAAAAAATAAAATAGAAAATTATTAAAAAATTATGTTATAATTTTTTAAAAATATAATGATGAAATAAATTAGTATAAATCTATTTTAATTGAAATTTTCTTAATATGTAAAAGTTTGTAGTTAATTTTTTATTTTTATTTTTTGGAGTGAGCTCAAAAGAAAGATGAATATTTTTTATGTAATCAAAATACATTATTATTAAAATAGGAAATGCATTCTAAATTTCACATAAAGTTTGTTTAATAAATTTGGATTTAACATAAATCTATATTATTATTATAATTATTTTATAATAATAATAATAATCTAATTTTAAGGTCGAGACCAAGCCACATATTAAATTGGTGTATGAGACCCTTTTGTTTATGGGACAAGGGACCCCCTATGTGTATACGGCTAAAGTCTACTTAGGTGTACATACCCTACCCCCTCTAGATTTGAACCTGTGACCTCTCAGGAGGAAACAAATGTTCTTAAATGCCTTTATATTATTTATATAGAATATTTTTATATTTTATAAGTTGTTTAGATATAATAACAATAAGGGGGTTAAAAAAACTTACATGTAATGTCTCTTTGACCAAAAATTAATCTTGGACTTGTCTGACCACATTTGGGTGCTTGGGAACTGGTACAAAACTTGAGAACAAGTTTCAGGTATATAAAGCTTTAAATTAAAATTCTGTTTTTGGTATTAATAGTATCAATATTATTAAATTAAAATGTAAATATTTATATTTCATTGTTTCAAATGCCTAATTTGTTACAAATATATTTATTATATTTATTCAGAATGTCACTATAACACAATGACTAAAGTACAAGTAAATATTGTTTCAAAAATTATTTAAATAAAAAATTAATAATACTCACTCTATAGTTGTGGATATTAATAACTTTTTAATGTATTTATGGTTGGGTGGACATTGGTATCCATGTTGGGAGATAAATTGTGTAAACAGTTTTGAAACGTGCAAGTTTTGAGTGGACACTCCACCCATCATCAAGGAAAAGAGAACCTAAATGATTAGAAAAGAGTATGATGAGGGGGTAGGGTTCAAATCCAGAGAGGGTAGTGTATGTATAACTACTTTAGCATTCAAATTGTTTGTCGGTCAACCATCCATTAAAACCAGATTGAAATTAAACCATTAAAATTTAATAAAATAATATTTATTTTAATAAAACATAACCGTTATCATCATCATTATTGGTTAAAAACACAGTATCATTTATTATTAATTTGTATGAAACATTTAAAATTATGTAATCTTTACGAACCATTATACAATTCCATTTATTTCGAATAATAAGCGCACACTAATAAACCGACCGTTTAAAGACTATGTATAGCTCGTGTGTGACCGTTTAAAGATTATATATATAGCGGGTGATTTCATTTGAAGGTAGAGACCTAATTTTTGTTTTTCATATCGCACTCTTGTGTGGCCACAGAGGAAGTGGTGATATTCATTTGAAGGTAGAAATCTCGATTTTGGTTATCGTATTTTGGTGATATTCATTTGAAAGTAGAATACCTCTGAAGGTGAAACAGTATTGTTACTGCCATGGATGGAATGGCTTTCCCATCGGAGAATTTTCAGGCGTTGAGTATAATTGGGGTTGTAACAGCGGCTAGCAGTCCTTGGACTTGGATGGGTTTTCTTTTGATTACTCTGTTGACTTGGAAGGGTTCGGTTTTTATTACTCTGTTGAGGTTATGGGGATTGAAAGGAGTCCATGGATTCAACTTTGCTTTCACATGCTGGGGAAAGCATGGCCAAGTGCAGGTTATGCTGCAATCTTTTTCTTCCCTCCCCTCCTCCTGTAATTCCAACTGTACTACAGAAAAGAAGATTAGTACTGTCTTCGCTGATGCTTGCGGAAATATGAGGATGGATGATTTGCATCTCCCCACATACAGAGGAAAGAGTCTGAATGAGAGAGGTATATGCACAAGAACGGCTAAAAAAAAGAGTAATAGTTGTTCCACCATTGATAGTTTAGCGCTTTGGAATTCTGTAGAGGGTATGGATAATTGTATAGAAGCTGGTTCCTCGTGTTTCCTGGACACTAAAATGTTGTTTACAATCGAGAAATCATCAACATTGTCTGTTGTCAAATCTCTACCTCCATCTGCTTCTCTTTTGAGATTTGCAGAAAAGGAATTGGAATCACCCAGCTCGCATCATAAAAAGGATTGCCCGCCTCAAAGTTTAAGCAGACTTCCTGAGCATGAGCAGCACTGCGAAACTGAGGACTCTGCGAGAAATGAATACAGAAGCATACACGAGCCTATGCAGGAGGGGAGAGGTAAGATTACTTTTTCTTCAGATTTTCTATATGATATGGAATGCAAGGAAAAATGTAAGGGGAGCTTGTTTAAGACCGAAGGTGAAGGAGGAGGGAGACAGCTTGGACCGTGCTTGTTAGATAACTGTGTTGACCTAGGTGTGTGGCGAAGGGTTGAATCATTTGACACTCAGTTTGGGTGGGATAGGCTGCAGTCTCTAAGGTTGGGTTATGATTGGAATTGGAATCGCTATACAGGCAGATTTGGAATGTCTCTGG
>JASDQU010099748.1:688946-709229 GCA_032191745.1 Picea mariana
TGCTTGTTAGATAACTGTGTTGACCTAGGTGTGTGGCGAAGGGTTGAATCATTTGACACTCAGTTTGGGTGGGATAGGCTGCAGTCTCTAAGGTTGGGTTATGATTGGAATTGGAATCGCTATACAGGCAGATTTGGAATGTCTCTGGATAAATATTCAAAATATTTAGTGCGAGACATTAATTTTCCTAAGGTATTAGACAGCCCGAAGAGAAGCCTTCTTAAGCTCCTCTCCCTCCAGGAGGACGATGTATCTTCAGTTGAGATTGCATTGAATGCCGGCTTATCATCTACCTGCACAGTTTCTGATAACAGTACTGTTCGTTTGTGGGATATTGAGGTTGGTAAATGCCTGAATAAAATGGAGATCAATGACTACGCAACTGTGGGCAGTCATATTGAAAATAGCTCTGGATTCCTATTGAGCACTATTATGAGCAGGGAGGAAACGGGCTCATTGTTTGTGTGGGATCCTAGGGACTTCCCCAATCCTCTAAATTTCTCTGTAGGAAATATGTTAACATTTCACAGCGTCCAGCTTAGTGACTGCAATGAAATTTGCGTCTCTGATTGTTTTAATGACAGGCTGTTCGATTTAAGGATGATAGGTGCATCACCCGTTGAAGTAATTAGCCCTGCAAAGCTGTCTTCTTCTTTCATGAAAGAAGGAACTGCCATATCAAAAGAGAATAGTAGATTCTACGGGAGTGGCTACCCTGGAGTTGTAGATTCTGAAAATAGCTGCAGGTCTTGTCAAATTGAGCAGTTTGTAGGAGCTCTACCTGGTTGGTGTACGTTGATAAGTTGGTTGTAGGGGAATAATATTCCATGGCCTATTCTATTTTGTAATTGAAATGCGGGAATCTCTGAAGCCAAGACCTGCATTTTTCCATTACTCTTGGGAAAAGGAAACCGACCGAGATTCCCTTGAAGCAGAGGCTCTTTACAGCAGAGTGTGCGGCTCTATTCTGAATCAGATTGTGAAATCACATGCAGTTTTTTAAAGGAAGCAACTTACTCCCAGTCCCCGCTGAGAGCAGCGGCTTCACATCTGTAAGTAGCATGTTGGTTAGATTTGGGCAACAATGTATGTATGAGAATATTGTGAGAGAATTGATACGGATCTTGGAATCCTATCTTAATCAATTGTTGAATACCGTTGACTCGTCAATCTGGTATCTTTCTCTTCAGTGTTATTTTTTCAAAATAGCCACACCAATGTTTTTTATAAAATATCCCCACCATTGAAGTTATATGGGATCAGTGATAAAAATTGAACCCTTTCCTACCAGGGTTAAACCAATTGAAGAGTAATTTAAAAAACACTCTTAAAATTAAATGATAAAAATATTATAAAATGTCAAAATAAGGGTTTGATTTTCAATAGTTTTCAGTGTCCTAGTTTCCATTGTTTGGTTGGTTAATGAGATTATCGAAAAATATTTTCTTTTGACATCTAGAAACTAAAATCATTTTTATTCTACTTGGCTTTTATCTATTTCATGATACAATGTACCCTTCCACAATAGTAAATCCATCACATAGCTCTTTTAGATAAATAACCTACCACCATATATTGTAATAACATTGGGAGCTTATTAATAAGATTAATTATAAATGAGTTGTTCAATGTCAATTTTGAAGAGAAAAAACTAGACATTGAGTCAATCCAATGAAATCAAGTAATCTCTCTTATTTTCATGTTCACATATTCCATCTCTCTAATGGTATCTAACATGTTATAGATTTTTGTATCTAATATGATTATTAATTTGGTGGGTCTCTCAACCACTTAGTATGTAATTCATGACATCCCGATTAATACAATAGATAATGAGAAAAAAACACAGAATTAAAAATTGAATGCAAATCTCTCAACAATCATCTAATCTTACAAGTTTGGTCCCACTCATCATAAATATAATGCACAGTTTTTCTTTGTTTCACATTAAACTATTTAATAATTATGTTTGAGATTAAAAAATCTATCAAGCTTGGTGAAATTTTCTAAATTGTATGTTATAAATTAAGTTTAGAAATGAACTTGTATAAAACGAACCTTGTGAACATTACAACACTTTAAATCAGAAATACAACAATGAGAACACTGATTTTGTTCACTTAATTTATAGCATCATCAAATCCTCAATCCCATGTTCTCTAGAATGAACATTCTCCTTTTATCGATTCTATGCATATTTTCATGTCACACTCTTTCACATTCTTATTCTCATCTCTAGCAATAATGACATTAGTGTGATATACTTTGCAAATATTTTGAGAATGCCCCATAGCTCTCTTTCCCCTTACCCCATTCCAATCCCAATATCAAGGAGACGTATCATTTTTGGCATTAATGCTTAGAACAATATTTTTGAAGCTATGTGGGATTTTTAAGAAAGCTAGGGAGAAGATAACAAAATGTGTATTCTCATCAAACTTATGCATTAGGAATTATTCTCTAGCATCCCACTTTTTCATGCATTTTCACATGGTTTAAGAGATAAAGTGACCAATCAATATCCACAATAAAAATAACATAGGGTGAGTGCAAGAAATTTGTGGTCGAAAAAGTGGCAAGCAGGTAGGAATGCGTACTTTCATGAACGCATGTGTATTTTTAGGAATGCGCGTATTCTTAGGTTTGGAAGTGGTCGAACCTCCACGAGGTTTTCCACATAGGTTTAGTGGTAGGAATGTGCACATGTTCCTAAGAATGCATGCATGTTCCTAGGAATGTGCACGTGCTCCTTCTATTAAACTTTTTTAAAGGGTTGCGAGCGTGATTTGTGCTATTTGTGCACAAATGACGCTCATGTTTTGACACTCATTGAGAAGATAGATATGAGAAACAAAGGAAGGATCTTGCCAATGTGTCCACATATGTTTGATTTATCTTATTTTTAACCCAATTTAGTCATTTCAAATTTAATCTATTTCTCCGAAGAATCTAAATTAAAAAAAAAATTGTAATTTGTAATTTAATTAAAAAATCAACCTAATTTACATGCCATGGATTTTAAATTGCAGCATATATAATATAAGGTAACCCCAAGACAATATAAATTGCTCAGAAGAAAACTAATATGATCAAAACCCCAACCCACCACAACCACCCAATGTAAACACTCAAATTGATGAGGGGTTGGTTATATATTAAGAACCCTTGAGGAATAATTAAGGGACACTAGAGATCCTAGCAGTCTCCCTGGCCACTTCTTTCGACATCATTGTGATGTCCATTGCAAGTGCCCAAGGAAAATTGACCTCTATTTCTGATTATAGGGAAAGCATATGAGTATTATAGCATTGGTTTGGATAGAAACCAAGTCAAGGAACTGGGCATTTCAAAATAAAAAATATTGTATATTTTCAAGGATCCTAGAAATGGACAAGAACTATCATTGACCAAGAAACAAATCTCCATTGACTAGTTAATCCATCCCTAGATTAGTCAAAACTGGATGGATATGTGGTATATGGTTTTTGATAAACATCCTTGCAATAACAGGGAGATGGCCTTATATTTTATGAGAAAATTCTGGGCTGAGTTTATTTTAGGTAACAATGTCAACTATGACATTAGTGAATTTTAGGGGGTGGGTCAACGGTCTACATCAGGCTGAGAGCATGTCAGTTTCGACCCTATGTTAGGTGCTCGTCCCCCCAGGCGAAGGCCTGACCAACCTACCCATCATCCACATGTTGCAGAGAGCTTGAAATAGGTACACCTAGCCATTTCATCATTGACGCGTAGCCTAGTGCAACAAAATAGCTTTTTTTTCACTATCTAGGTAGGAAGTGCTTGACGATGACATTGATAGAGGGGTTGGAGCTTCAATATGCACATGAGAGTACAATGAGGAGAGGGTGCATGGACATAGAAGTAGTCCATGTGAACCTTACATATGCTCAAGTTGTGTACATACATGACATGGGCCTATAGAACCCAATGGAAAACATTGCTTCATGGAGGAGGTTAGTATCTTAACCCTCTATATTTTCTTCATTGTTATATATTTATTTTGTATTTTGTGTATTTATATCATTATTTTAATGTATTTTGTTTTGCAGTTGTTACATCCAAGCAGTAGACCCTCTACGTTGATGGATCCATTAGTGCCTAGCCCCACCATTGATGTAGCAGTAGAGGCAGTCTGTTCATTGGGTCCACCCCACACACAGGTATGTATCACATTTGATAAATTCACCATAGTCATTTCTTTATTTTATGGAATCCTCAAATTTTTAATGTTCTTGTGTTTCTATAGGATCTGGGACTAGGTGATGTTGGGGAATGTCCATCTGGGATGGACAATTCATCTGCGTCATAGGTATAATTGTGGAGTTAAATAATGTATAATTCTCAAATTGTTTGCATTTATGTTTTTGAATCTTACTATTTGGTACTAATAGTTCAATTTTAATAACCTAGGCGTTGCTTTTGGGTTACCTTTCTCTAAGCCTAGGTATTTGCAATCACTTGTACATCTTGTGAGAGTCCATCATAACCCACCATCAACATCAATCCTATTGCATGCATCCTTAGTGGATTCACATGCAGGGCACCCATCTGCACCACATGTATGCCACCCACCCCGACCACCATTTCCATCGGCCCCATCGACTGAGACTGCCATAGTAGAGGTTGTCTCAGAGTAGTTTGTACAACCTAGTTCTCCATCTACTAGTGAATCTCCATCGAGGCCTGAGATATTCATGGTGAGATAATGCATTGATGATACTTTTTATCTTTCATGATTTTGATTTTACGCATATTTGTTTAATTTTATTGAATTGATCCTTGTAGTTGACATAGGGTGGCATCGCAAAGAGTTTGGGTTCGTATAGTAGTGTAACACCCTCATGAATGACAATAGCATATGCAGTGAGTTGTCTTAGGTTAAATTACAAAGTATCAATTTGTATGTCTATTAATTCATTGAGGAAAAAAACTTATAACATTGTTTATTCTTTGTGCAGTCTCCAGAGCATCGAAGCACACCCAAGCCTATAACCCCTTGAGGTTCTTCCTTGAGAAAGAGAAGACATATAGATTTCCAATATGATCCTGAGAGTGGCGAGGGTGGCAATGCTCAATGATTTAACAACTACTTCCATTATGTATCTAGATCACCATATGGATGTTTTTTATGTTAGGGAACTTGTTGTCTCTTTGTATATTGGGCACGAGCTGTCATTTTGTAAAAAATGTACAACTTAAACGATGTTGAATATATATATATATATATATATATATATATATATATATATATATATATATAATGGCACATTTTTTATGAATCTCATTGTTTCTGAATTTTATGTTGATGAATATATGAATTTCAAAGTGTTTGAATTCCAAAGTGTATGAATTTTATTTGTATTAATCCCTTGATTTTTTTTCTAAAGTGATTATAAATATTTGCATTACACATTAAGGAATATCTTATGCTGGAAAATATTGGTAAGTGCTAAATCCATAAGCAATTAATGGTTCTCATGTAGCATTATTTACTAATCAACCATGTATCTCTACATCATCGATAGATCATTCCTTCTGAATTATTTCATGAATGTTATGGATATTCATATTCTAACTCACAACCAACAATATGGACTACCTCTTGAATTATCTCCATCTAAATCGAATGAAAATCCACACCCAAATAGTGGTCACTTGAAAATATTGCGACCTAAAAAATTGGCATAATTTATTATAGAAATAAATATTCTCATTTTTATTCTATATAATTGTAAATCACTTAACAATCTCAACTCAATGTTATGTCAAGTTAACCTCCATAACTAGTACTATAATTACTAAATTACGAAGATGGCATAAGCTAAAATTCAATTATGCAAGTACACAACATTTGTACAACCCAAACTCTTCATATATATTTAGAATATGAAGTACATGCACCTACCAATATCTTATCAGGGGTTGTTAGAAGTCGGGCTCTTCAAACTCTGGTGATGGAAACCATAATATAACATTATCCAATATCTCACTCCATTAGAGATCATCAACAAGGTAGCATACATAATGGTAAGTCCTTTTTTGGAACCTACATGTGTATCCCACACTTGTTGATTCAATCCATAGTTTCTTAGTTGATTCAATCCATAATTTGACCATTTTCGAGGGCACACACATTATTCCCCTCTTTCTGTGCATGACATATATAAAATCATTTGATTTATGTGTAACCCTTCATAAATTCCAAAAAGACTAGTTAATGACTCATTAATGCACTCATGTTTGTTTAGATTATGTAGTGGGTATATGTAAATTTTGTTAAACCCATAAATTATTAATAAAAATTATTCAGTCTTCCATGATGTCCACTAAACTTATTGATTTTGATCAATATAATGAGAGAGTTCACATGGAAACTGGATCTTAGAAAGGGTATCATTTTCCACCTACAAATAAAGGTTTTGAGGTTACATTTCAGACATGCCATAGAAAGTAATGCTATGCTACCAAAATTCCTCCAGGGAGACATGAAACCATTATTCTTTCCCCTTCACCATCTATGAGAGTTTATTTCACATTCCTACCCATTTTTTTGGTTAGAGCACACAAGGAGACAAAGGACCCTTCCAAACCCAATACCACAAATCTGTTGATGCCATGCCATTCCATTGCAATGACATTGTCATGCATTTCCAAGCCATTGCATGACATGCCATTTCCATGCCATTGTTATTTCCACGCCATTACCATGCCTTTCCATCCCATTCTATTTCCATGTCATTTCCATGTCTTTCCAAGACATGAAATTCCATTGCATGCCATGCCATGCCTTGCCTTTCCTTTCATTGTCATTCCATACCATGCCATTCATTGTCTTTGCATTCCTTTCCATGCCATGCCTTTCATTTCCTTTCCATGCCATGCCTTTACATGCCATTCATTTACTTTCCATTCCATGTCATGCCTTGCATTTTCTTTCCTTTCCATGCCTTGCCTTTCCACGCCATGCCATTCCTTTCCTTTCCATGCCATGCCATGCCTTTCCTTTCCTTTCCATGCCATGCCATGCCTTTCCTTTCATTTCCATTCCATGCCATTCCTTTCCAAGCCATGTCATGCCATGACTTTTCCATGAATTTCCATGCCATGCCATTTTCATGACTTTCCATGCCATGCCATTTTCATGACTTTCCATGTAAATATTGAAACACTTCCTTGAAGTCCTCATCTTCTATGTATGATTATTTCTATAAAGCATAGGTAAAAGACTCCATATGCATCAGAGTTCCCAAAGATATAATATTGGATGCAGGTGGGCGTGAAAGAATGTCTTCCAAATTGTTGGTGCTACCCTTATTTTGATTTATGACCAAATGAAATTGTTGTGAGAACCCCACCCATTTGTAGTTCATGGTATGTTATAACTTACTATGGGACCGCAAATACTGGAGCAGCTGGTGATCTGTGTGGATGATGGTCTCCTTTCCAATCATATAGTGCTTCCACCTTTTAACATATTATACCAATACATATAGTTCATTGTCGTAGGTAGGGTATTTGAGAACCACCCCATGAAATACTTTAGAATGATAGAAAAGGGCCTTCCTCCCTACATCAAGACTTCTCCTATGGCATACCCACTTGCATCTATCTCCAATTCAAAGGGATTATATAAGTTTGGCATTGCGAGAACTAGTGATTGATTGATATTTATTTTCTTCTCGTCAAAGGACTTATACTAATTCTCCCCCCACTAAAAACTCTTACTTCCCATTATTATTGCGTGAAGTGGTACATTTTTTCTAAAACTGAAGCTATGAACTTCTAAAAGTATTTTGCTTCCCAAAAAAACTACCAACTTCTGTGCAACTTGTAGGAACTGGTCATTTCATGATGGTCTGGATCTTGGAGGGATCTATATTGGGCTCTCCTCCATTGATCACATACCCTAGATACACCAAATACTCTTGAGAAAACTCGCATTTATTGAGATTGGCCAACATGTGGTGCTTCTTCAAGGTCTCTAACACTTGTGCAAGATGTGATACATGATCCCCCCATGTATCAATATAAACCAACATATAATCCAAACAAACAATTAAAAATGAAACTAGATAAGGGCATAAAACATCATTCATTATTCTCATAAATGTAGCGAGTTCATAGCTAGTGTCTTGAAAGCAGTCTTCTAGGTATCTTCTTCTTTGACTTGTACCTACTGATATCCTAATTTCAAATCCAACTTAGTCAATAGGTCATCGATTCTTAGTAGAGGGTACCAATTATTTACTGTAATCTTCTTCAATTCCCTATAATAGATACACATTATCCAAGTCCCATACTTATTGGGAAAAATTATGATGGATGACCCACAAGATGAGGTACTTGGTTGGATCACACCCTACTCCAACAACTGTTGAAACTCCTTCTTCACTTCATTAGATTCTAGAATAGACTATCTATACATCCCAATATTTGACAATGAGTCTGGAAATAACTATATTTCATGTTCCACATCCCTCTTGGGTGGTATCCCTTTAGGCTCTTGGAACACTCCTCTATATTCATGTAGACACTCCTCCAACTTATGTTTTTTCTTTTTAGTACTCCTTTCCATATATGTCTTTACTTTTAACGACTCTTCACCAAATTGATTTTCTCTTAGAAAAAGTAAAACATATTTCTTGCTAGAACTAATTAATTTCTTAGCTTGATTAGAACTTGCCTACTAAAGTTTTGATTTTCCTTTTTGTGCACTGATGATGAAGGATTTCCCATCCTTGATGAGGAAGTACTAATTATATATTTGCAATAAGATAGCATCTCTCATATACAAGTAGTGGATTCCAAGCACTACTCCACATACATCTAATAGTACTACATCCAATTCTACTTCATCTATAAAATCAACAATTACAACAAATTTAATCTTACATTGCTTTGTTACCTTGATCTATGCATCCTTATTTACCAAACCCAATATATATGGGCTAGAATGATCGTGAACCTCCAATCCAAACTTGTTGACCAGATCTACTACTGTGATATTATCTTGTACACTGAAGTCAAACATAACATCTATCTTGGCATTCTTGACCTCAATCTTGATGTGGAATAACTTGGCCATCTCATTATATTCTTAGTGATGAGAGATAATAAAATTCACCTCCTTCTTGATAGATGTGCAGACAATATTTTCATCCACATTAGAGTTACTTTCAACCTAATCGCTTGAATATTTGGATAGAAGGTTATTTTTCTTTATGTCCTTCTTGCAATCCTCCGAGTTCATCTCTAGATGTAGTTTCCAACACTTTTCTTCATTGTGGCCATCAATGTTGCAATTATTGCAATGGTTTTTGGTATCTTTTCACTGATGTGTAGTGGTTGTTATCTTCTTATCTTTTCCCCCTTTCCACTTCTTCTTCCCCTCCTTGGAATCTCCCTGGTGCTCTTTCTACTTAGAACCATTTGGTTTCCTCTTCTTATGGCCTATGTTTTCCAGGGAATGTGTTAGTACTGATCCAGGTGGATTTTGGTGGCCACCCACCTATTCCAACTGGCTCCTCGTGTTCATTTCTTATTCAACACATCTTTCTGTACTACTTTATAATTGTGAGTTCTACACTTCTGGGGTTGTCTAAAGCCTCACACATTCTCCAGATGGATACGGGTGGCCTCTTGCCTAATCCAACTAGCTTATTTTGTATGTTTTCATGTCAACACATCTTGTTGTACTTCCAGTGCTATTTTTGGGCCCTAAACATTTTTTATTTTACTCGTCATAGTCATACTATAGACATAGTCAGAGTTTGATGGTGGAATGTATATTTCTCTGAAATACCTTTCCAATGAGCTATCACGTGCCTAAAATGGAGGTTGTATGCAAAAGTTACAACCCTAGAAAGTTGAGGTACCAAATTACACCAACTTACCCATAGGGCCCATATGACTTTTTGCGTTTCACCCTCTAGGGTTAGGTTTTTGATAGTCTACAATTTTGGAATTTATGAGTAATATGAAAAGGACCTCTGGAGCCTTATTGTAATCCATTCTGCTAAGACAAATATGCATAGCATCCACATCTCTTCTCATAGATAGCTACCACCATTCGAGCAAGTTTCAGTTATATAGTTTTACAGTTTCAGCCTATTTCATTATTTAATATAATATATTGTTCACTGGATATGTGTGTTATTAATCCTATCTATGTGTTTATTGTATTCAATCTGTTAATCAGTTTGTTTCACTCCTAAATCCGAATCAGTGGTATCAGAGCGGTATGCTATTCATTATTTTTCTTCGTGCATGTCCCCGACAAGGTCTAAGTACAAGAAGTTGGGACTCGAACCAATTGAGCCATTACCAGATCAGTGGCACCGAGACCGACACAAACCCATAGGAGACGAAAACAAATATGATGGATAAGAAGATCCTATTAAAATGTTGCTCGAGGAAGCCCTCACATGACAAAGGAACGAAATGATGGACAACTTCGCACAAATCCTTCAACAGTTGCCCATGGGAGAAGCATATTCATCAAGAGGCCATGCAACCCCCTTCAAGGTACAGGTAAATTTAGATAAATGTTTGAATCTGCTCGAAGGATATTTTTCAGTTCATAATTTTTCCGATAGGGAAAATATCACTTTTTCACTCCTCGAGGTTGTTCCCCATGTTAAAGACTAGTGGGATACTTACTCTGAGCAAAGGGTCATGGAGGAATCTACAATTTTTGTGGTGGCCCCTACATGGGATTCCTTCCAAGATGCCATTAAAGAACAGTACTAACCTGTTGTAAGCTACGAGGACCAGTACACCAAATGGACCACCCTACATCAAGAAAGGGACTAGACAGTACTAGACTTCACCAATATTTTCCATACCCTATGCACCAAATTGGGTATCAAATATTTTGAGCATCATCTGGTGTTCAAATATCATGGATGTTTGCATAGATACATTCAAACAAAAATTGATTTCCTGGACATCGCCTAATTGGGCATGACTTATAGATATGCTTTCAAGATCGAGCACAAATTTAAGCAGAAACGACAAGAGTTTAGATCTGAAAACCCCTCACAGTCGAAGCAGGGCAAAGGAAACCCAAACCCACACAATAAGGGACCAAGTCGAGATGGCTTCCCTTAGGAAAATCTATCCAAGCCACAACATAAGAAGGGCAACAAGAAGACAAAGAAGGACAGGGGAAAATGTTGTGAGTACCATAAAAGTCCTTGGGACAAAACTGATGAATGTCGCTCCAAGCAGTCCCTCATCATAGATCTAAAGTCTTTCGAGTCAGAGGTCGATTTTGATTCCGAGTCAAATCCTGAAGGAGGGAAGAAGATTATCGATGATCAACCCAACACCACAGTCACTACCACCAAAGTTTGGCCAAGCGAATTGGAAGAACTAGAGGAAGGGGAATGTATGTTTCACTCACAGATGTGGGTCAAGGGGGATCCAATTCACTTCATTGTCAACAGCGGTATTCATAAGAACTTGATTTGAGTAGAGGTCTTCAAGTGGTTGAACCTTCCAATGACACCGCACCCACAACCCTACACCATCAGCTGGCTTCATCAAGGAAGAGATCTTTGTGTTAGCCAACAGTGTTGTCTGCCTCATCATGCAAGAGATCCATGCTCATAGTAAGAAGAAGGTCATCGCCACATCTGTGGCCTCTACATAATGTCTCCCTTTTGCAGCAGAAGCAAGTGGACGAGATTATGGAAGAATACAAGGACATCTTTGCCTCACCTACAGGGGTACCGACACACTGCAAAGTCAAGCATCCCATTGATCTAACCCCCAATGCACCTCTACCTAATGGACCAGTCTATTGGCACTCGCTGATGGAGAATGATGAAATTAGGCGTCAAATACAAGATATTCTTCAAAAGGGGCACATCAGACCCAACTCCTCCCCTTGCGAAAGCCCAATTGTACTGGTGTAGAAGAAGGACTGGACTTGAATACTTTGCATTGATTACAGAGCATGTTAATGGGTAAATTGGTAGATGTGGACATGAAATAACCCCCCTAGATCCACCTGGATCTAGAACAAAACAAGACAGAACAATACACTTTCCCTAGATTATGATCATTGAATGTAACTACCAAAAGAGAAATATATAACCTACCTTATGAATCGCTTCCTTATGTCTTTGTTGATTCTACTTTGCTCCAATGCTCCTGTGAGATCAGATATATAATAACACAAATCAACCAATATGAAAGAAACAATAGAAAAATTCAATGATAACCTAAACATGTGATCAAGGAGTCATGTAATAAAATATCAATCATTTTATGGGAAAGAGACATGTCATCGTATTATATTAATGAAAGGTAGAAGATACAAACGAATTTGCTTGACGTCGCAAGTTCCCTTTCACTGGCCCTTCGTTCTGACACACACACACATTTTCTCGGACCTTTTGTATGAATATTTCTCTCAAAAGCTTGATGGATGAATGGAGACTTCAAGCATCACTTGAAATAAGATTCTTCACAGTCTTTAGCCTATTCTTTCCTCAATCTCTATGCTTCTTTATGCTTGTACCTCTAACCTTTTCCATGAGAATCCTATCATTATATAGGAGAAGCTAAAGTGGTTAAAGAGGTGAGGATGATCCCATCAAATCAAAGAAGTCAATAGGATCATAAACACACATACGCGACTTCATACTTCCAGAAGATTCCACTTCTAGAAGTTGCTAGAACTTCTTTCCTTTCTTAGTTTTAAAGCGTCATCGTGACCTGAATATATATCATCTTGCGGAAATCCCGCAGACTGGATATAGTACAGCATGCAGAAATTAGGGATTTCCGCACTGTGTAAAGGGAGCTGCCTGCAGCGGCCTTCCAAAAACACATCTTGCAAGGGTGGAAAGAGGTTGCTTTTCTTAGACAAAAGATTATATTGGGAACCTGAACACATGTTTATGTAACCATCATCAGAGCGACCAAAATAATGTGTAACAGAATGCCCCCCAAAGTATGAGACTGGAACTCGAGATAGATGAAATACTTTATAAAATAAGTCTGTATGTGTCAAGAACTAGGGGCGCACCAATCAGGAACCTACAAACAATCAAGCATATGTACAATATCACATCATGTCTGAAGTAGGCATTCCCATGTCTACACCATAAATGATTGAAATCATAAATGTAGGTCATGGCCACCAATTATACAATGTGGATCCATGTCAACAAGATTCTGCATAGCCACTGGGAATACACTGTGGATCCATGCATGAATAACTCAAGTATGAACATATCCATGAGACATACAAAGTGAATCTATGTGTCAAAACAAATCACAGATACTCTTTCGCAACCTGGACCAAAAATGATGAAGTCCAAGGTCTTCAATCCATCCTTCATTAGTATGATTCTGGTCACGCGATTACAGATGTTGAAGTCAAACATGAATAGAAACCACTTGATTACCAGTCATTAATGAAAACTGTTAACAAGTGTGAGGGAAATCACCATTGATGTCAATGGCTCGCAAGGTACCCAAGTACAATCCAACAAGCGTGAATGAATGAGTTGTAGTCGAACACTTGACAGAGTCTCGTGATTAAGGATTAATGATGTAGATCCACTGTCGAAAGTGAAGAACCTGCCATTGAGGCATGCAGACTCTAAGGTACTAAATAATTTCTAAGCCTTTTTCTTGGATAATGATCTGAAGTCAATAGGAAAAGGCTTGTCACGGGAGGGCCTTGATGTATCCCCCATCAATGACATGAAATAAGTAATAGATTTAGGGTAGAGAAAAATACATATGTGACTTGGGACTAACATAGGGAAGGCCGACATGGTAAGAATGGACAATTACAGATGGCTGACTCGAAAGAAGGTTTCGGTTGAACTTCTCTTGAACATATGAATGACATGACAATAATCTTGGCTGTATTGACTCAAGGATGACCTGAGATATGAAATTGTAGAAGGTCAGACAAGAGACAAACGGATTACCCAACCCAGATTCAAATGATGAAGAGGGGTGTCATGTTCAAGAGCGATGCTTACTGCCATTAATACAGATACAGAGACACATTCCTTTCCCAAATTTTCCCCCACCATTTCTTGTGAGTACCTCTTTATTTTTACGCAAGCTTGAGGAGGATAACATATGCTTGTTGATGTAAGCTCATCCTTCAGATGAGTCCCTCAGAGTACATTTAACGAACCCTAAGAAGAAGTGGTTCGGTCCCGTATGGGCCTGTCGATGTTTGTTTAACGAGTCCAAAGATAGAAAACTCGAAGTTTTTTCATGATTATAGAGTCTAGAAAAACACTTCAAAGAGAAATTTCTCAGTTCCTTTTTTGTAGAATAGTTTGACAGGACCAAAAAAGTGATAAACTATTGCCCATCAAACATTTTCTTCAAATACTTTTACGAGCATGAAAAGAACAAGGTCGCTCGGCAATATTTTCGTTTTTAAGGAGCATCAAAAGAGCTTAAAGAATTCTAAATAAGTTTCGTTATTTTCATGTTACCATGACGAGTACGAAAAGATGAAAAAAGTATACTCGGTTACGTTCTCATTGGTTTTCGAGCCCGATAACGAACAAATACTATGCTCGAGATTTTTCTAAAAAACCTTAAAAAGTAATTGTACATACGACAAAAATAGAATAAATCATAAAAACTGTCCATAATTCATTGTCGAGAGTCCTAAATTTCTTCCTGCAAGGAACAAAACACTTACAAGACCTTAGAGTTAATGGGTTTTTGACCAAAATGTATTTATATAAAACAAAATATTAGAAAAAATGATAAAAAGGTAATAAATAGAAGTAAAAAGTCTTTTTCACCATTTTATTTTCACTTGGTCAAAAAACTTACCAAAAACCCTTGTTTTTTACCTCAACTTTGGAAATGGATTGCAAAGGCTACAGGGGATCATTCCACGAATGGATTGCGTAAAAGAGGTAAGCATCTCATCTTCTATCATTTCAATGGATTAATTTTTTTTTTTGACGGTAAAAAATCAAGATTTTTTTATGATTTGGGACTGCTAGTCGTGCGTTGGGGCCGCCGTGAGTGGCCTATAACGGGCCCTGAGGAAATTAATGATTTTCGTAGGTGCGTTAAAGAGCACTCGCAGAAATTCCGCACTATATTTGAAGTTTGGTCCTGGCGGCTGGAAAACTAAAAGGAAAAGTGAACATTGACTCAATAAAAATCCAAAAAAATGTTGAAAAGGTGTGCTAAAGATCTTCTCTCTTTCCCATGCAGGTGTTTACTTGCAAAGATGTTTGAATGGAGAGAGCATGAGCATGAATAATATGATCTTATGGATTTAAATGATCCAGGGGCTGTGAATGCACTCCGACAATGTGATCTATTAAAATTCTTCAAAGTTCAGGGCATGAGAGCCCAATGGAGATTACTAGAATATCTGGTTCATATGTGGGATTCAGAAAAACAAGTGTTCCACATGGGGATTCATATCCTCTCTTTGGATATTGAGGATATTTATTTCTTAATAAGTTTGTCACATCGTGGGGCACGCGTTACTTTGACAAGTGGTCGAGGTGGTGGATTTCCCATGAGTGAGTACATTCGTGAGCAAAGGAAAAGTAGCAATCTGAGGTGTGAGAGATTCGACCCTCAGGACCATCTTGTTTACTGTTGCACGGATGGAAAGGAGTGCTTCGCCACACATGGCACTCCAAAGTTACTTCCAATATGCTATTGAATTCTTGGAGCCTCGAGTATTCAATTGGTGTGACGGTCCATTAGGCAGCATGAAAACTCAACTCATGAAAAGCAAGAATGTGGACCTCAAATAGTTCGGTTATGGTTCTATTTTAGTATATTTCTTCCTCGAAAGAGTTCCACACCTATGCCTGCAGGTGGAATGGGGAATACTGGCCCCAAGAGACCCCCGAATGAAAAGATGGTGTGATCTGATGACACGGCATGTGGCAGGCCAAATTGTGAAGTATCATGATGCATTCTTCAATTGGTTGGGAATGCAAATCTTGATGATTGATGATTATGCTTATGTCGTTCTAGAATTTCAGGGTGATCTTGATTTGGTCCTCCCTGAGGGATCCCAGTGGGGAGATCTAGGTAAGAAAGGCATTTGTGTTTTTACAATGTTTTTATGAAAATTTTAAAATATTTAATGTTTTTGTGTTTCCAATCGAAAGACTAATAAAAAAAAATCGATCATGTAGATGTAGGGCCACATTGACCCCCTGGTTCCTCTCCTATTCAGAGGAAAAGAGAGGCATGCATAGTGGCTAGATCGGATGTCGAGGATTATGATGTGATAGAGCAGAATATGGAGGGCTTGACAACAGACATCCCTGATATATCCATCAAGGAGATCCTGAGGCATTATCAACGCCATACTGTAGGCATATCCGGCACACTTAGTCAGTTACTATGCAGGGTAGCGAGAGAAATAGTATGCTATCACAAGAGACATCCATGAGTCCATTTTGTAGGGGCCATGGGTTTTATATTTTGATATTTTGACCTTCGGATGAAAACTCTTTTTGTAAACATTATATCATTATATATACATGAGGCTTTTACCGGTTTACTCTGCTCTTTGTACAATATGTGAAATGTGATTGGAATTACAAATGTCTCAAATGTCTGTCTAATACATAATTAGCTAGAGCATAATTTAATGTATTTAGACATCTAGGAATGTGTTGGTATTCAATATAATCGAAATGGCATTCCAAGAGGTGGATTCGCAAATATACCCATAGTAGAGTAGGGCTTCGGATAGTATAGACATTGTTTAGTTGTAGAACTACTAGCTGCGAATCAAGTCATATAATGAAGCGATGAATCCCAAGAGAAATAACACTAGTCAATAATTCAATGACCACGCTATACTCTGCGATATTATTGGTCACTCGACTCAGATAGACACCTTGTAGACAAATACGTTCGTTTGAGAGTGCATAGATTGTCCAAGCAGCAGAAGCTAAATTTCGGGTACTACGGTTAGCACCATCGGTGAAGCCAATGTAAGGTAGTGAAAAAACTGACATCTGGAGACCAAAACACAATGTAGGGTAAGTAGTCAGGGGTAAAATTCAAATACCAGAAACACACTAAATTCCCACACAAGAGTATGATACAATAAAAATACAAGTGCTTATGTAGAGATAGGCTAAGCGTAGTACTTCTTCAAGTCAAGCCCATTTATGGGTTCACTCAAAGGAGTTCCATCACAATCTACTAACTCATATGCTCCCTTTTCTAACACTCTTTTAACAATATAAGGGCCTCGCCACATAGCCTCAAATTTTCCAGCTCCTAGCAAATCACGATCTTGTTCATAGAGGAGAACTAGATCTCCTTCAGAAAACGTGTGTGGCTTGACATGTTTTTCGTATTGGGATTTTACGCATTTCTTCTAGGTTTCAATAATTAGGGTGGCATCGCAACGGGTTTCGTCCAATTGCGTAAGATACAACAAACGTTCCTCCTCAGCAGAGGTGTTTGGGAGAAGTTGGACGGCTAGTTTTAACGATGGAATTTCACATTCAATCGATAGAACAACTTCTAAACTGTACACTAATTGGAAAGGTGTAAACCTTGTAGTTGACTTCACAGATGTATGATAGACCCACAATGCTAAGAACAACATCGTGTGCCAACTCGTTTTGTTAATTCTGATAATCCGTCGAAGCATGGTAATAAGTACTTTGTTTATTGCTTCGACTTGGTCATTGGCCTGTGGATAGTATGGGGTTGAGTTTTCATGTCGAAGACCCAACTTTTCTGTAAGCTCAGACATCATAAAGTTTTGGAAGTGGCTACCGTGATCGGTGATGATAGCCTGTGGGATTCCAAATCGTTTAATAATGTGATTGAAGATGAATAGGGTTGCATTTTTTCTCGTGTTGTCAAATGTAGGCATCTCCTCAACCCATTTCATGAAATAATCTACAGCTACAATAATGTACCCATGCCCCCCGACCGAGTGAGGGTTACATTTCATGAAATCAATGACCCATTTAGCGAAAGGTCCAATGGAAAGTACAGGATGTAAGGGAGCGAGGTGAGATCTTATTTTGTTGTTGTATGTTTGGCAAGCGTGGCATTTTTGGACGATGATAATACAATCTTTGAATAAAGAAGGCCAAAAATATCCAACTCGTAAGATATTTTTGGCAGTAGCATACCCAGGAATGTGACCACCACATGCTCCATAATGGCATTCATTCAAATCTTTTTCAGCCTCATCATATGTGAGACATCGTGGAAAAATGGAGTCAACTCCATGGTGATAAAGAGTATCACCAAGGATGATATACTGACAGGCTTAGTAACGTATGCGACGATGGTCATTACTAGACAAATCGGGATGGAAAGTTTGAGTCTGGAGATATATAATGATATCTCCATACCAAAGGTCATTGGAGCTGATCAGAAAAAGTGATTCATCGGGTAATGAATCCTCTGCTACATTTTCCGTCTCAGGATAGGGAAGGTCACATATCAATTTAGCAAACACCAAGGATTTCTTGGACTTAGCACTTTCAAACTCTAAATCAAAATCCTGGAGTATCACAATCCATTTGGATTATTTTCCCCCTAGCAACTGGAGTGTAAGAATGTGCTACATAGGGTTGCAATCGGAAATCATGGTGGTCTTGCGTAAAAGGATATAGTGTCGGAAACGTTGGATAGCTTGAATAGCTGCCAAGGCCAGTTTTTCAACATGTAAATACTTGGCTTCGATAGTCATGAGACTTTGACTCAAATAATAAATAACATGTTCATCGTGAGAAATGTTCTCTTGGACCAAAACCATGGCGATGGTCGAATCCGAAGAAGTGAGATAAAGGAAATAATCTCGACTATAATCAGGCGGGAAAAGTAGTGGGGTACAGGTTAAAGTCAATTCCAAAGCTTCAAAGGCTTTGTTGGTAGTGGTGTCCCATATGAATTCATAGCCTTTCTTTAAAATTCGAGTAAATCTGAGCATTAACTCAACGTAGTTCGGGATAAAATGACGTAGAAAGTTTGCCTTCCCTTGCAAACTTTGTAGTTGGTGAAGTGAAGAAGGGGGAGGGAGATTGAGAATGGCCTCAACCTTCAAAAGATCTACCCTGATCCCTTCACGTGACACAATAAAGCCTAAGAGTTGGCCAGACTCCACACAAAAAACACATTTGTGTGGGTTTAATCGTATACGATAGAACCGGCAATGAAGGAAAATGGCTTGGAGGTGGGTCAGATGATCATTACGATGCATGGAATTTGCTGGTAGGTCATCTAAATATGGTTGTACAATGTTCTTAATATCATGGAAAGCATAAGACATAGCACGTTGAAACGTGGCACCAATGTTATTTAAACCAAAGGGCAGTTTTCGGTAGGCAAAAGTGCCCCAAGAACAAATAAAATCGGTTTTGTGTTGATCCACAGGTAAGATGTTGATCTGATTATATCCAGAGAAACCGTCCATCAGAGAGAATATTTAACTTCCGGCGCAATCGTCGACAATTTGGTCAATGAAGGGGGTGGGAAAGTTGTCTTTAGGACAAGCTTTGTTGATATCCCTATAATCAACACAGACACGGATCATACCTTGTTTCTTGTTGACCGGAACAAGATTGGATACCCAATCAGTTAAATCCATGGGATAAATAAATCCAGCTTTAAGAAGTTTCTCGACTTCCAGCTTGATAGCGGCTGCTTTACGAGGGTGGACCGGGCGAAGACTTTGCTAGACGGGTTTAGCACCTAGGTATGTCTTGATTTCGTGTACAACAATATCGGGGTCAATTCCAGGCATTTCTTCATAGCTCCAGGTGAAGACATCACGAAATTCTTGAAAAAGGGATTTATACGTGGCAACTTCATCAGTGGAACACGAAGCTCAAATGTGCACATTTTCAACAAATCCAGATTTGATAGAGATTTCGAAGGGGGGGGGGTGGGTGAAATGTTGCTTAAGTTCCCTTCGCATAACACACACTAGTACATATGACCAAATCTGCGACAGTTGTTCATTGATATTGCCACACTTATCCATCGCAATTTCCACGAAAGGGAAGATTTTTTTTCGTTGTAATAATTTCGTCGCTATATCCACGATCCAGGTGTGCGTGGAAACATCAACAAAATTAGCTATCCACATGTCACCACCTTCAATATTGGTTAACCTTATGCATTGTCACAATTATGATGAACTTTCATCGCAATACCAACGAAGAAATGTGGCAAGTACAACGAAACTTCGTCGCAATTGGGACGAAAAGTTATGCCAAGCCAATAACTTGCGATGCAACTGTT